>BCLG01001045.1:90747-103033 GCA_001602295.1 Zoysia matrella | reverse complement strand
CGCGAGCGCTGGCGTTTTTCCAGCCACGCGCGCGAGCAGCGCCTCGGGAAGCGCAGGCGCGAGCAGCTGCCGCACCACGCTCGCGACCGGAGACTAAGGCTGCCGGGAAAGTGAGTAAAATGATTTAGGGTTAGGGTTGCAAAGGAGTCCAGTCCTTTTATACCTCCGAAAAAAGAGCGCCTCCGATAGATCTAGATCCAACGGTTCAGATCGCACGACGGTTAAATGGGCCAGATTTGGCCCATGTGGGAGAGAGAATTTTCAGCCCAAGCCTAGGTTGTCTTACCCGAAATGCAACAGGCCAATGGGCCAGGCCAAATTCTAATTTCGGCCCAAGAGAAGGGTTTTTCCACTTCTTTTTTAGAGGCATTTTTAATTGATTAATTGGGTAATTTTTTACCTAATTAAATCTGTTAAAATTTGAACCAACGGGATAATTTCGACAGAACAGAAAAATAAAGTAAATGCTTATGAAAATTAAAGAAATTTGTTTTCCGCTGCGTACTTAAAGAAATTATTTTCATTATTAAATTCGAACCAACGGAAGAATTTAATTTTGAAAAATTAGTAATAAGTTTCAGTAATTATGATATTGTTATTTTCTGACCAACGTTGATAATAAAAGTATTATAATTTTATAATTGATATTTTTTATGTATTATTTCTATTTCTGCCCAACGGTGACGTAGATTTAGTGTATAATATAAAATTGTGTGTCATATTTTTGACCAACGTTGAAAATAAGACATATAATTTTACTGTTATTATATTCTCACTTTATTTGATTTATTTACAGGAGGATACAACTTGTTGAGTTGTATCAATAGACCTAGCGTTTATCTTGACTGAGGTGGACTGGGTCCTCAGCACAGCATGTCCCACTGAGTCTGAGGAGCCAGTGAGGAAAGAAAATAAAGCTGAGGCTGCTTAACAGACTAGACAGAGAGACTATGCTCCCTTAAAGATGTTCTATGACTTTGAGCATAGAAAATAGAGAAGTGTATGGCTGTGATAAAGAACACGATTGAGCCTGCAATTGTGAGTTCAATCTCAGAGTGTAACACTGTCACAGAGTACCTTGAAAGAATAAAGAGTCAGTTTACTGGCTCTTCAAAGACATATGCCACACAAGTTATTAAACAACTTGGGACAGAAAAGTACTTTGGTGGTAACGGTGACATTAGAGACCACATACTAAGAATGAGCAATATGGCATCCAAGCTCAAACCAATGGACCTGGGTCTCAAGGATGAGCTCCTTGTCCATCTGATTTTTGCTTCTTTGCCAAAAGAGTTTGACATCTTTGTTGTCAACTACAATATGCAACCCGAAACATGGGACTTGAAAAAGTGCATTGCTATGTGTGTGCAAGAGGAGGACAGAATTAAAACTTCACATGGTGGTTCTATCAACTATGTGAAGGACAACAAAAGAAAAAATTTTAACAGTCACTACTCAAAGAACAAGGGAAAAGCCACTGTCCATCAGCGTCAACATAATAAATTTGCAGTAGACAAGGACCAGTGTCTCCACTGCAAAAAGACAGGACATTACAAGAAAGATTGTCCCTCCTATTTAAAGATGATCATGGCAAAGAAAGGTGAGAACATTATTACCTTTATAAACGAATCCCTATATGTGCAATATTCAAAATACATTTGGTGGATTGACTCTGGAGCAACTGTTCATGTTGTTAATTCATTGCAGGGATTCCGTTCGACGAGGACTACGCAAAGAAGAGAAAGATGCATTAAAGTTGCAAATAGAGTCCAAGCTGAAGTTGAAGCCGTTGGCGATCTTTCATTAGAGCTAGCTAATGGCTTTATTCTTATACTTAAAGACGTTCTCTATGTACCCTCTCTACAGAGGAATTTGATTAGTGTCTCATGTTTGGATAATGATGGTTATGATTGTCATTTTGAAATGGCAAGTGTGAAATAATGTTTAATAAAGAATGTGTTGGTCTTGTCATCTTACAAAATGAGCTTTATTTGTTATCACTACGTGATGATGTAAATGTCGTACGCGATAATGAGAACGTTGCGTGCGAGATAAACGAATCATCGTCCATCAATGAAAATAGAAAACGAAAAAGAACTCTAGATGAGTCGTCAAAATTATGGCACTGTCGTTTATGCTATATTTCAAGGGGAAGAATAGAAAGACTAGTTAAGAATGATATTCTTTCTCCACTAGAGTTCTCAGACTTGAAACAATGCAGAGAATGCATCAAAGGAAAATATGTAAAGAAAATTAAGAAAGATGCAAAAAGAAGCACAGGAGTTCTACAAATTTCCACACAGATATTTGTGGTCCTTTTTCTGTGAAGAGTATAAATGGTTATGACTCGTTCATAACATTCACGGATGATTACTCCCGATACGGATATATTTGTCCAATCAAAGAAAGAAATGAAGCTTTGAATAAATTTAAAATATTTAAGGCTGAAGTTAAAAACCAACACGATTTAAAGATAAAGATAGTCCGATCTGATCGTGGGAGGGAGTACTACGGTCGGCAGACCCCGTATGGACAAGTTCCTGGACCTTTTGCAAGGTTTCTACAGGAAAATGGAATAGTGGCCCAGTATTCTACACTGGGCGAACCTCAGCAAAATAGAGTAGCTGAAAGATGCAACCGTACCTTGATGAATACGGTGCGAAGCATGATGAGCTATTCCATATTGCCATTGAGTTTGTGGATGAAGGCATTAAAAACCGTTATTCATATTCTCAACAGAGTACCAAGTAAATCGGTGCCCAAAACACCGAACGAATTGTGGACAGAGAGCGTTCCCTCACTAAATCACTTACGTGTGTGGGGGAGTCTAGCTGAGGCTAAAGTATTTAATCTAAACATTGGGAAGTTTGATCCCAAAACAGTAAGTTGTCATTTTATTGGCTATCCTGAAAAGTCAAAAGGTTATCGTTTCTACTACTCAGACAGATATACAAAGTTTGTAGAAACGAGACACGCTGTCTTCTTAGAGGATGAGATGATGAGGGGGAGCATGGTAGCTCGAGAGATTGACCTTGAAGAGAAGCGGACGTATGCGCCCACTCCGATGATTAAGAGCCATTCTTTACACTACCTGTTGTCGCTGCACCGACAGTGCGAGATACTGTGGTGCAAGCATCTGTTATTGTTTCTCCTGTGGCAATAATAAATGAGAATGAGGAACCTGTTTCTCAGAATCCTATAGAACTCGTTGCCACAGATGAGGGGGAGCAACAACAGCCTCAAACAGAAAATGTACAGAATGAAGAGGCCCCGAAGAGGTCTCAAAGAGTAAGAAGATCAGCTATTCCTGATGACTATGAAGTTTATCAGACAGAAGAATTTCAAAAGAGAATGATCCCATCTCATTTGAAGAAGCCATGAGAAGCGAAAACTCTTCAAAATGGCTTGAGGCCATGGAAGAAGAAATGAAGTCCATGAAGGCTAATAAAGTCTGGGACTTGAAAGTAATTTCTAAAGGAGCCAAAACAGTAGGCTGTAAATGGGTCTACAAGACAAAACTCGACTCCTAAGAGAATGTAGAAAGATATAAAGCACGACTCGTGGCAAAAGGCTTTACTCAAAGAGAAAGGATTGATTACAATGAGACCTTTTCTCTAGTCTCATGTAAAGATTCCTTCAGAATCATAATAGCACTAGTGGCTCATTGTAATTTAGAGTTACATCAGATGAATGTAAAGACAACATTCTTCAATGGGGATTTGGAGGAAAATGTTTACATGGCACAACCGAAAGGTTTTGTCATGGAAGGAAATGAAAAACTGGGATGCCGTCTAAAGAAATCGATTTATGGGTTAAAGCAAGCTTCAAGACAATGGTACTTGAAGTTTGACAGCACGATAAAAAAATTTGGGTTTAAAGAAAATATAGAGGACAACTGTGTTTATTCAAAGTTTAAAGATGAAAAGTTTATCTTCCTAATCCTGTATGTGGATGACATCATACTTGCTAGTAGTGACGTCAGTTTGCTACTGGAGACAAAGAAGATTTTGTCCTCAAACTTTGATATGGAAGATCTTGGTGAAGCTTCATTCGTTCTAGGAATTAAAATTCACCGAGATAGAAACAAAGGGGTATTAGGACTCTCACAAAAAGCATACATAGAGAAAGTATTAAAGAAATATGGTATGCATAAATATAGTCCATCACCTACACCTATAGTCAAGGGCGACAGATATGGAGATTTTCAATGCCCCAGGAACCAGTACGAGATCGATTAAATGAAATCGGCTCCATATGCTTCAGCTGTCGGAAGCTTAAAGTATGCTCAAGTATTTACACGCTCTGACTTAGCATTTGTTACCGCGTTACTTGGCAGATTCCAGAGCAATCCTAGAATAGAACATTAGAAATTGATAAAGAAAGTCTTGCGCTATTTGCATGGAACAAAATGCCTCATGATGACATACAAAAGATCAGATTCACTCCATATAGTGGGGTACACAGATTTTGATTATGCGAGAGATGATAGAAAGTCTACATCCGGATATGTGTTTACTCTAGCTGGATGAGCTATTTTGTGGAAAAGCTTAAAGCAAACCGTCACTACATCGTCCACAATGTATGCCGAGTTTGTAGCATGTTATGAGGCTACGGGGCAAGTGAACTGGCTTAAGAAGTTCATACCCGGTTTAAAAGTGGTTGACAACATCCATGGACTACTTAAGTTGTACTGCAATAACGAACCCGCACTAACGTATGCCCACAACAATAAATCAAGTGGTGCTGCCAAACACATTGACATAAAGTACTATGTTGTGAAAGATAAAGTTCAAAATCAAATCATAAGTCTTGAGCATATAAATACCGCAAAGATGCTAGCGGATCCGCTTACTAAAGGCTTACCACCCAAAGTATTCATTGAACATGTTGCCGGCATGGATTTAAGGGAAAGCCTGTGATTCCTGAACTAAAAGATGGCCCAAAAGTGTAGTAACTATTTTAGAACAGAAAAAATGTATTGTAGCTGTTAAATCTATCGGCGATTGATCGTGACGATAAGACAGTTCTATGCATTAATCTGTAATGGAATGAGTAAAGTTAAAATGTATTAAAGATAAAAGTATAAGGTGAGACCAAGTGGGAGAATGTTAGAAATTGGTCTCCACCCGTTTTGACCCAACAGGCTAAATGGGCACTTGACCTAATCGCGCCCTGATCGGGGGCGCCCAACCCATTATGGCTGGTGATCCTCTGTCGCCAGCGCCACAATAAATAGAGATGAGGGTCGACCGGTACTAACAACAGAGTTCGTCCGTATCAGCACACCTCATCAACAAACCCTAAACTCGATTTGTGAGGGGGCGCTGTGCCGACGAGAAGCACCACCGCCGTCACTGCCACGACGACCACCGTCACCGGGAGATCGACGACGTCGCCGTGACTTCTACGCCACTGCCCTCTCCACCGATCGACGCTGCCCTAACGCAGAGAACCGCATCAACAAAGGACAGATGGCCGGATCGTCTTCCACGACTCTGACGACCAGATCCGAAGGTATTAACCTCCTCCGAATCACAAATTTATTCCCCGACACGAGACTCTCGGATCTACACTCCTAGACACCGGAAAAAGAATAACAACAACCCCACGGTGGTCGTGTCTAATTCGCGAGTCCGTATGGCGGTCGTGGTGATAATGGCGACGACGGGAGCTACAGCATCTACTCCGGTGATGGAGACAGCGTGGCCGACGTCCTACTTCTCCTTCAATGGTGTGCTACGAGAGATGTGGTTTAGGGGGAGATTGTAAGGATTAAACCACATACATATGTGTTGCTGGGTGTGTGCATGCACTGCATGAATTGGTCTACTGACTAGTGCGTGTGTGCGTGGAGTGAGTTGCTTATAAGCACACCTGAACCACGCCTAGTCGATCAGTCACACCGCCTGCCGAACGTTTGCTGAATCCAGTGTCCATCTCCTCTTTTAGTACAGTACCTTGTAGATTTCCTGCCACTTTATCAGTAAGCTCATGCCCAGCTTGTCATCAATGGCACGACGCAGAGACCGAGTGTGCTACGTCGGGTCAATGCTGGGACTGTGTCTACAGTGATATGGTGGAGGAGCTTTGGCAGGTCCTTGCATTCATGTGCTTCAATGGTTTCTTAGAGAAGTTCACATGGACTTGCAGGGAAGTTTCGGATCACTTTCTTAGTGGTACCCCTGTGGAAGATTCGGATGGGTCAAGCAGTGAGTCTCCAGGTACTTTCTTAGTGGTACCCGTGTGAAAGACCCTTGTCGAAGTCTTCACTTGACTCGGACAGCATGGGACTATGTTCTACGCTGATGACTCGTGTTTTGAGTTGGGACGAAAAGAGCTAGGTTGGTGTTGCAAAACGAGTCTTGGGCTGCGCTTAAGAGACGCCAAGGAACCCAGTATCTGAAGTGGGCCGAGATGCCAAACCAAACACACCTGAAATCTTATACCAAAGCTCCCAATGTCTGCATTTGTTGGCAGAAGTGCATTTTTTTTACTCCTCTGTTCACTCTAGATACGAGAATTAAAAAAAATAAAAAAGTATAGTAAACAAAAAATGAGAAGAAAAGAGATAGAGGTAGAGATTTATCGAGAAAAAAGGTGTATTAGAAAGAGAGAAATGTGTATTGAAAAGTGAGAATGATATGTATTTGAAAAACAAATTTTAAATGTTAAAACTTATATTTGTGAACAGAGGGAATATTTGAGCTATTGTGTAGCAACATACGGTGCCGATCTTCTTGATTTATCTATTTTCTGTACGAGAAATCTCAATCTGTAGATGTAGGTACGTATAATAACTACGGAGGAAAGTGGTGCGGGCCGCGCTGCCGCCCCGGTGGGCTGGTCCGCACCGCGAGCCCACGTAACGCCACATTCAGCCCGCTTAAGAAGAGTGGTGCCGCAACTGCAAGCCGCATCGCCCGGCGGCGGCGCATAGCCCGCAAGATGCCATCGTGACTCGCGAATCGCGCCCGCCGCTGCCAGGATTCCCGCCGGATATTGAGCAAGGGGAGAAAGGGAGAGAGAAGACTACCGGACGGGAGAAAGCTGAGGGACAGACAAGGCGAGCAGTGATGCTGCGAAAAAGGCGGCGGCCAGAGGGCTCGGGATGCCAGCGGCGGAGGTGGAGCGGGTGATCCGGAAGTGCGACGCGAACGACGACGACGACAGGATCTCAGTGTAGGATGTGGTGGCCGTGCTGCGGCCGCTGGAGATGTACTGGCGGCTCTTGCGGCGGTGGGGCAGCCCGCGCCACTTTCATCCATAATAATAACATACTTTTAGTCCCAAAAAACTAAATTAGGCTTGAGATGAAACCATCATGAAGTAGCCCTATGTCTGCCAGGGAAATTGTGTTCCAAAAATCAACTTTCTTGATTTGTCTATTTTCTTGACGAGGAATCCTATTGTGCAGATGTACTTGATAACTGCATAATTTGGCACTGCGGCAGCTGAGGAAAGACGCTCAGAAGTTTTCTGTTGCCCACCAGATTAGCGAGACTAGTACGTACGTTGTGAAATCCTGGCCCAAAACAGAAAAAGACCCAGAGTGAAATGAGATAGTGTGAGAAATTTAGTACAACATGGAAAATTTGAGGGGGTAGAGACCAATTTAAATACCCGACCGTGAAACGTAGAATAACTCGGGTTAACCTTTTTACGCGAAGCGAGGACGAAAGCGTAAGCAGTTATTCTGTGAGGTGAGACCCGCACGGCGTGCGAGCGGGTCTGGAGCCGTATTCCGGGCTTGGGATGTTACAGAATGGTATCAGAGCCGACTCTCGCGGTTTCACAGGCGTGTACGTGCCAGGGGCGCGGGTACGGTGTGCATGGCGCGTGGGCCCAGCGTGCACACAGCATGACACGTATACCGGCACTGAGCGTACAGATGTGGCCAAGAGAGGAGATCCTGGATATATCTGTCTCGAAAGGGTAAATTGGTCCACTTCTCAACGAGGACGTTGAGTCTAAGGGGGGAGAATGTGAAATCCCGGCCAAAAAAGAAAAAGACCTAGAGTGAAATGGGATAGTGTGAGAAATTTAGTACCATATGGAGAATTTGAGAGAGTGGAGACCAATTTAAATACCCGGCCGTGAAATGTAGAATAACTCGGGTTAACCTTTTTACGCGAAGCGAGAACGAAAGCGTAAGCAGTTATTCTGCGAGGCGAGACCCGCATGGCGGGTCTGGAGCCGTATTCCGCGCTTGGGATGTTACATACGTGCTGACCATGCACTCCAATGGGCTGGTAATTAAGCAAAATGGTTGGTACACATAACACTGAGTTAAGTGCGTGGGTTCTTGGGCATCTTTGCCTGATACCTGCTAAGCAAAATGAGACGGCCTTTACTGATATATATCTCGGTCAAGCAAAATGAGACGTTGAACAGCTGCAGGTTCGTCAGGTTCAACGGGAACAGGGGCACGAGAGGATAATACTGACCTGGATTGACAAGAACAGGCGTATGGAAGCTTAATTATAGTGTACCTGCATCCATCTGAAAATATAAGCATTTTTATAGTTCATCCACAAAATTAAGCATTTTTTAAGTTTGCTCATAAATATAAGCATTGTGGGCTTTGCATTTTACTCGTGGGCATACGAGTGTTTTACTCAAATATTAAACCTTTGTCTGTCCAAATATATCAAAAATGCTTATATTTGGCGACCGGTGGAGTGTAACCTTGTATTTGGAGCTCGAGAGAGCTTAAAAAAAAAAAGAATCTCACTCCAAACAAAGGCTCAAGCTCCAACCATCAAATAGCGATTTTTACCCCGAGGTAAAATAAGGCTCTTGTACTGGTCAAGAGAAAAAGAAAGAGACCTGGAGCTCAAACTGTTTGGCAACTTTCCAGTTGGAACCTCACTTATGTTGCAGCACCAATTGATTATTCGTGACATTAAGTACATGCTTTGATACCGTATGATAATTGCAGCACCAATTGCTTCCCAACCGTTGTTGATGATTACTCCTACGTTGGTCCTCTCTACAACTGCACCTCATCCACTTCCTTATTACAATGCAGAGTGAATAATTTTTTTTAGAAAAATCAGATTACACTGTTGAAACAAAGATGATCGTTTGCATTGAGTAAGTGGAGTTCCGCAGAGGCGTTGCATCAAATCTGGTATGTGGCTATGAGCCTGCTGGTAGCTAGCGGTTGTAGCTGGATCCAAATTCAACGGCAGAACACGGTACAAACCATCCCTAGTCAGTTTCTCCATTCTGACTGGTACCCAAGCCAAACATAGAAATCCGAGGCAAAAGTTTCAGATCAATGCCGATCTACTAGAATTCGTTAGCAAAGCCATTTCATCGATTTACCAAGTTCCACCATGGCAGGATACCATTAACAGCCAGAGCAACACAACTAGTAACACGGTACCATATTTATACAAGCCAGCTTGTCTAGCATACATTATACATATAATATAGGTGCTTAACAATGTTCTCATCTAAGACTAACACTTGGCAACATAATGGATCTAGGAGACAACTTCATATATTCTACAAAATAACTCCAGGCTCTCCAGCAGCTCAAGGCGTTGTCATCCCCATGGGCGTAGCAGCCATCCAGTTCACACCACCCATGCAGTGGCCGTCCATCACCCCAGCTTCCTTGCAGATCCGATCAAGCATAGCTAGGAACTCCCTCACACTCGTGAAAATTCTCAACATGTGAGCCTCATCGCTGGCCGATTCACCATGGAAGTACTCCGCCATCTCCTTCAGTGAGGACAGGCAAATGCTTTCTTGGGACTGGATCTTCAGGATCTCCTCTTCAGCCTGCCTCAGAAACGTGCTCATGCTGTTGTGGAAACGCCGAGCGCTCTCGGCCGATGTTACCATGCTGTTCAGTCTCAACACATCGTGGACCTTCCCAAGTCCTACTCCAAGCTCCGACACAGTTCTGCTAAGCCTCATGATATCGATGGATGCGGCTTTCTTAGTGTTGGTCAGCTCAGCTGCAAGTTTGGAGATGACCTGAAGGCCATGTTTCCTGCACTCAACGTCACCCTGCAGAGAGCTGGTGTTCATTTTGCATCCTTCAGGTTTCAAGATCTCCTGGACGACAAACTGTAGAAGTGCGGCCTTCCCATCAGCACCTTTGACATCAACAATCTTCAGAAGTGTATTTGGCTCCAAGGCTTCTGAATTTGGAGATCCTGCATTGATGCTCGTGAAATTGCCGAAATTCAGAACAGCCTCAAGGACTTTGTGGAACAGCCTGCTGCTTCTCATCTCCTGGCATGCCGCCTGGATGAAAATGGATTAAACATTCAAAGGTTATAATTACAATAAGTAAACGGTAACAAAGAAATACATGAATAAATAGCATTTGCGCATAAAAAATAGCAGCATGTGGTATTTGCACCCATCTGGCAATTAACACAACCACTCTGCACTCAACAAGTTAAAGGCAACAACCTGTAGACTGTATAATGTGTTGCATTTTTTCAGGAGAACTAGGCATTACCTCAAGAGTAGCATATGACATTCTCAGCTGATTAACCTCAAGATAAAACGTAGCAATGTAAAGCATGGCATCCACTCTCTTGAAAGCAAATGGCACATCCAGCATAGCCTTCACAAAAGCCTCAACAGGGCAAAGTTTAGACAGTGAATCGTCCTTGAAATACTTAAGTTTGAGCTCTTCTTCATTGGTGAGAACAATCTGAGTGAGCATCCGCAAGTTGTCCACTCCCAAACCATGTGCATTACCTGCACCCAGCAAAGAGAAAAGCTAGAATTTTAGACCATCTCACAATGACGTGTACCACAAAGGGCATTACACGTAAAACAGTGGGAGGGGCATGATATGTAGCCATTCGATAAGGCAAAGATGCAAAGTTAATCAAAGATAGAATATCCTGCATATGCAGCTTATAATTGAAAGTGTACCACGTGATGCTGCAAACATGGGCAGCGGGAGGAACCATAAATTCCTGAGTCCCACTAGAGTACTTACATCCACAAGAGAACGCACCTTTTGGAAGCATTATTCAGAGACCTCAACCTTATTAGCTCATACAGGAGAGAAAGTGCAAGGCATGTTTACCTTCCAGTAGGGCATCCCGCACTTGGTCCTTGGAGACACCCAATTGCCCCACAATCATCCCAACGCCATGGCACCGTGGAGCACCAAGCAAGCACACTTCCCTCGGCGTCGCGGAGTTGTTGAGGAATTGTTGGATTACCTCATCTTTCATGCTACCACATAGAAAGCAAAGAAATCAAATCAAATGCAATGTACAGTAATAAGTAGCAATGTTGGTAGTGGTTCGCCGCATCTTACTGCAAAGATCCGGGCTTTAGCTTATCAGAGTGCAAAGGCCGCGACTTGCGAATGTTGATGTCATCGGAGCCTTCTCCCTGCTGGTCTGATGGAGAAACCGATCGAGGCGGCGGCACAGGCACGAAGGGGTTCCAAGCGTGCGCGCCCGCCGCAGCCTTGGGCGGCGAGGGCCTCCGTTTCGGGGGCGACGGATTAGGAGCTCGACCACGCGGCTGCGGGATGGCCGGCGGGCGGAGATGGACGGGGCTCGAGCCGAGTGTGGGTGACGAAGCTGACGGCGAGGAGGGGAAGAGCGAGGAGGACGACGCGTCAGCGGCTGCGGCGGGCGGAACGGTGCTCGGGTCGGACGCGGAGCTCCGCGACGCGAACTCGCCAGACGGCGGACCGACACGGGGCAGCGGCGGGAGAGGCCGGAGCTCCGGCGAACCGGGCCGGACGTGGGAGCTCGTCGCCGGCGGCTGCGGCGGGGTGGCGAGCGTGCCGAGGTACAGGAACTCGGTGCTGGGGTTGGTCGACGAGGTCGGCATCGGCGGCGGCTTGAGGCTGCGGCCCTCCTCATCCCCGTCCTCCTCCTCCTCGTCGTCGTCGCCACCACTCGCCGCGCGGCAGTGGGAACCCGCTGCGGCGGCGGAGGTAGCGGACGAAGAGGAGCCGCCGGTGGCGCGGCGCCGTCGGACGAGGTGGATGGAGAGCAGCGCGGAGAGCAGGATGAGGCAGAGCGACAGCAGCGAGAGCAGCAGCGCCTGCAGCACCGGGAAGCGGCGGGCGGCCGGCGCGCGGTGCGTCGGGGTCACGAGGTTGGAAATGTTGGCCGGGAACGTGGGCAGGCCCCCGCCGCCGCCGTCGGACGCGGAAGTGGACGCGGGAGGGGGTGGAGGGGAAGCGGTGGCAGGGAAGAACGGGTAGTTGGTGAACGGGTACGGGTCCGAGTCGGAGGAGGGGGTCGCGGAGGAGGATGGGTACTTCGGCGTCGGCGGCGGAGGGGGG
>BCLG01001045.1:50609-66549 GCA_001602295.1 Zoysia matrella | reverse complement strand
TTTTTATGGTTTGATAATATCATAATTGTAAACTTTGCTATGCGGAATTCTGTACACATAGGTTTTAAATAATTTTTGTACAATTATCATATTATCAAACAATGAAAAAAGAAAAATAATGTTCAAAATGAAATAAATATAACACTCAGGGGTAAAATGGTCATTTTATCTCCCAACTTAACACCGTTAGTGGCAAAACTAACGGAAAGGCCAAATAAGGAATCAAAAATAGATTTTAAGCCACATAGTGAAGTTCAAATTGAAAAGGACCAAAAAAGGAAGTTTAATTTTTTAGGGTAATTATCTCCTTTAATTGATGTTGCCGTTGACTTCTAAATTCAAATTTGACCATTCGTCTTATTCAATTTTTTTTGATAAATTTCATATATTTTTGATATAATTTGAGTTATCATTTTAGTTATTTGAATAACAATTTAAAACTTTCCACGTTCGAGCAAATTTTTTGAATAAGACGAAAGGTCAAAGTTGATTGTAGAAGTCAACAGTGACATTAATTTAAGAACGGAGGGAGTAGAAAGCAACAGTTGAAATGAGAACCAGAATCCCCTCCCGTCATATCAGATATAAACCAGATTTTGCTTGCTTCTCAGTGATCACAAGAGCTAAAACAGAGATTGATATGCAAGAACTAAACCCCATGGATTGGGGCTCAGCTAGCACTTTACCTGCAGTAGTTTGTACTCCAGTTACCAACATTAATACATGGTGTCACCGTTCAGACTTCAGTAATTAAGTAATTTCAATATGTGGTGAACCAGAAACAGAATTCAGCAAGATGATACCCCCCCCCCCTCCCAACCCGCGAATCCAAAATAAACACCAAATCCCACAACAAAACCCTAACAAAGAACAAACAGCCTCGAATTAATTCAATGCTCCCTTGCAAAATAAATAAATAAATAAATCTTCACTGCTCCGACGCTGGTGGCTCTAGAGACAAATCGATCAGGCCACACAAATCCACCAACGAACCTAAATCGCCTAGCGGGTGCCAAAATCCCATCGAAATGGATTTCCGTATTCCAATTCTACTCGCGACGCAACCCTCGTCCACAGAAGCTACGGTCACAGACAGACGAAGACGATTGCTGGAGAAGGAAGCAAGAGGGGGGTGGGGTTGAAGCCTCGGTGACTGGCGGGTACCTGGATCTGGAGGGACCGCCGCCGGTGTGAGAGCTGTCTGCGAGTCTGCGACGGCGAGTCTGCTCGGGACTCGGGGGCGGGGAACGGAACGGCGGATGTGGTGGGGTGAGGACGTAGGCGGGGTCTGGAAGAAGCCGGAAGGCGGTGGCGGGGTCTGGACACACGTCATCAGACCGCGCGCCGTCAACGGTTACGATCCTCGCGAGAGACCGTTCGGTCCGTAGGAAACACGAGGCCCACTGTTTCCTGCTTGGACCAACTTGTAGGCCCAAGTTGTCCTGCTCGGGCCAACCGATCGGCCCACTTTATCCTGCTCTACCCAACAACTCGGCCCGCCTCAGCGCGATAAAACTGGGCCCCGTCACGGATCGAGCTCGACTCGAGCACGCCGGGTTATATATCCCTCCGGCGTTCCTAACCCTCGTCCGCCTCCCACCCCCCCCTCCCCCACTTCCGCGCCGCCGCCGCTGCCGCCAGGAGCGCCTCGACTCAGATACCGGCGCCTCGCCGCGACCGCGCGTCGCCTCCCCCTCCTCAGGTAACAGCCCTCGTCGTCCTCGTCCCCCACGACCCTGCGCACGTTGATTCATTCATTATGTCGTCGGTGGTAGGCTCGTCGCCCTAGCTCGCGGTTGTTTTAATTTTCCTCGACTCCTAGAGGTTCGGCAGAGCCCCTTGCGTAAGGTAGTTGGGGATTTGTATGCTCTAGGTTGGATCTAGTCGGCGTAGGGTTTTTCGAGGGAGAATCTATGTAGTTTTGGTTGCGGATTTGTTTTTTATGTGTTGCTTAGGGTTTTGGAGTTTTTAGAGTTTATTATTGACGGGGTAGGGTTTGGGTTAGGGCACTCCTTGTGCTGAGCTCAGTTTTTATCTGTTTGCGCCCTGTGGCACGAGATGCTGCGACAGAGCACTGCAGCAGAATTGTGCAAGAAGAGGCAGAGCACGGGAAATTTTCCGTTTGCGTCTAGTATTTTGAGGAGTTTCTGCTCCCCATGCGCATTTTCTTCGAACTACAGCTTAATTATATTCGTCTTTCTACTGATGGATGCTTTTCTTTTGTCCAGAAGACATGCCTCGCTATGATGATCGTTATGGAAACACTCGCCTGTATGTTGGCAAATTGGCACCCCGTACTCGTTCCCGTGACCTAGAATATATCTTCAGCAAGTATGGAAGGTATGATTGTTCAGAAAGGGCTTTTCAAAAGTTTCCTATAGTAAAGGAATCTTGCAGTGTTTTGAATAGTTTGTCATAAGTCAGAGGTTACACCTCTCATAAAAAAAAGAGGTTGCACCTGGTGAGAGTTAAGCATGTGCTTTTCTTGTTTCTGATTACCTAGCTCAAATTTTGTGCTAAAAAGACTCATCATGAGTAGTTGGCGTTATGGTAACTAATTGTGGTTAAGTTTTGTTGATAAGCTTACTGCATCTTTGAATTCTCTTTATACTCGTTCTGGCATCTGTTGGGACACTTGTCTTGCGATATTTAGAATACTATAAGTTAACAAAGGGTTCCTTCCAATCCTTATCCACAACTGAGTTAATAGCTTGCAGGCCCATGACATGGATCTTTTCACTTTTCTAGATAGTAGATACTGCTGCCTGAGTCCTTCTATGCCCTTTATTGCTTGGCAGATTCTCTTATACTTAATTAAGCATGATGTAGAAGCTTGACCCCAGATAGTGTTTGACCTGCGTGATCTTGTTGAAGGTTTTTCGGTGTTTTACGCAACCCGGGAGGTGAGGTGGTCTGGTGGAAGGGTGCCCTTGGTGGACTTGGTGGACTTTATTCCAAAGTTTGTGGAGGACTTTGGTGAAGGGCGCCCTTGGTGTAATATTGTTGGCTGTTGTAGTGGAAACTCAAGTATGTGATGCATTTGGCTACTTGATTCATGACGGCTTACCCTTTGTGGCTATCCTTTATGCAGAGTGCGAGATGTGGAGATGAAGCGTGACTATGCCTTCATTGTAAGTGAATTAAGTTGACCTTGCATAAATTATGTGACAGTTTATATTTTTCTTGTTGAATATAAATTCTTTCTGTAACGTGTGTGGTCTTGTGCCACCTTTTGCAAATCAACATACAGGAGTTCAGCAATCCTCATGATGCTGATGAGGCTCAATATCAGCTAGATGGCAGGGATGTTGATGGAAGCCGGATTGTTGTTGAGTTTGCCAAGGGGGTAAGTTCTATGTTTAGTTATGCAATTTTTATGTTATTTAAATTTTTTTATTAAGCTACAGATGATGAAGATTTTTGATATCTTGCTTATGTACTAAACTACCTATGCTTGCAGGTACCACGTGGTTCTGGTGGCTCACGTGAATATATGGGAAGAGGACCTCCGCCAGGAACGGGACGGTGCTTTAACTGTGGAATTGATGGTCACTGGGCAAGGGATTGCAAGGCTGGTGACTGGAAGAACAAGTGTTACCGCTGTGGAGAAAGGGACCATATAGAAAGAAACTGCCAGAACAGCCCAAGGAGCGTCAGGTATTATTTCATTACATTTTATATGCTCTATTCCAGCGTATATCTATATTATGGCACTATCTGAAAAAAAAACTCTTGCAGCACTGAGTTTGTAATTTCCTTGTGTAAATTTATTTAAATAATTTTGATAAATTTTTCTGATCAGACGTGAGAGGAGTTATTCCCGATCTCCATCTCCACGCCGAGGGAGGGGCCGCAGTCGGAGCTACAGCAGAAGCCGCAGCCGTAGCTATAGGTATGTTGAAGAAGCAGGCTGTATTTTATTATTTCTCCCACTCTGTTTTCTAGTATTAAGTTTCATCTTGTATAGTATTTTCCCATTTGTGCAGTTCTTTTTTTTTAATAATCCTGTTCTTGTAACCAGCCGGTCTAGATCTAGATCCCTTTCTGGATCTCCCAGAGGTGGACGCCGCGACCAGAGGAGATCAAGGAGTCTTAGCTACAGCAAGAGCCCAAGGCGATCTGTCTCCCCACCTGCAAAGGAGCGGAGCCTCACACCTGATAGAAGCCGGAGTCCAAGGAGTCCGCCACCAAAGGATAATGATGAGCGCAATGGCTCAGACCATGGTGAGAGTCCTCGTAGGAGGGACAGGAGCCGAAGCCCATCTGATGGGGCTCATATCCCTGCTGCTAAAGGGCGAAGTCAAAGTCCAATGGACAACCGCAGCCCGAGTCCCAGGGGTAACCGCAGCCCAAGTCCTAGGGATAACCATAGCCCGAGTCCCAGGGATAATCGCAGCCCAAGTCCTATGGACAATGGTAATGGTGATGAGGACCGTGGTTCGCCAAGAGGAAGCAGGTTTCCTTGAATGATGCACTGCACTGTTGTGACTCCGAATGATGCACTGCACTGTTATGACTCCGAATGATGAACTGCACTGTTGTGGTTGTAACAGCTATATATTTGTGGGATTATATACTCTTTTTCTATTTGCCTCCTGGACGATTGCTTGTTTACCAGTGGTTTGAGCTAGAAAATTGCAACAACTTGTTTACTTGTGGTCTGATTGGAAACCTTTTAGAACTTGTTTACAGCTGCTTGAGCTAGAAACTTTCATGAATCTGCGGTCCTTGAGCTATGCTTTCTGTGCAATGGAGGTAATTGAATTTGGTATGCATGCAATCTGGATAGTGGTGTTACCATGTTTAGTATCGTATTTACCCTCTTTCGTGTTTAGGATCAAATAATTTTAAATTTTGAGGTTAAAGTGGTGGTTACGGTTGGTTTGTATAGTTGGACTTCAACCAAAATTCACGCTTCAATTAAAAGATGTGACACTGGGTTCCTGTTGAAGTTTTGTCAATTAAAGGGATAGGAGCGTGATGTTTACATTAGAATTGAAAATGTCTTGTTTGGCAAGGTCTCAACTAAAAAGCTTTTACTTTAAACAATTAGATCCTGATGTATTGTTCATTGCCATCAGCACCCAGAAACTGGATTTATGACATGGCCAGGAGTAATGCTTGAATTTTGATGAATGGTTAAAACCTGCGCAAAGCATGTTCAGGATGCATGCTAGCCGCGGCACTCTGCAATGGCAACAAATGCATTCTTTAAAAAAATATGTACATGAGAGTGAAGCATCTGAGCGAACATTGGGGAATTTTTTTTTTTCAAAATAGTACTAATGAACATTTGGTTTTTAAGTGCTTTATTACATATGTTCTTCCCTTATTATTTGTTGAGCAAGTAGGTAGCAGTAATGAAGAATTCACAGTACTAACCTTTTCAGATTCACGCTAGTTGCCTGCTGGTAGGGATGAAATCGAACCGAAACGGTCAGGAAAAGGCTCATTCTATTTTTTTTTATATTTAATTAGTCGGACAAAAATGAAAACGAAAAAGTTGGGATTAGAATACGGGATCAGGATAGGGATAGTTGAGAATAAAAAACGGATATATGAAAACGAAAAAATATCGCTAACGGATGAAAAATGATAATTCAAATCGAGAAGATAATAACATTGAGATTGAATTGTATAGTTAAATAGAATTAAACAAGTGAATTATAGTGCAATAAAAAACGAAATCATGATCACTTAGTATTTGACTATGAACATGTAAAGTGTTGTTCATCTAACCGATGAGATTAGAGTTCAAAACTTTAAATAGACATGTTTAGGTTGAGTTTCACTGACCAAATCTTTATATCTTGAGTTTTAATTCTATTTCAGGTGTAATAAACAGAAAAATAGGGAAATTACCGATTAAAAAAAGGGTAAATTCGAAAACGGTCGGAAAAAGGCTCATCCCATTTCCATTTCCATCCCAACAACTCTGATCCTATTTTTATTTTCGTCCCGTCTAAATTTTGATCGGGTCGAAAACCATCGAAAAAAATAGTTTCGATACCAGGACGGGATGAGAATTTACCGTTCCATTTTCATCCCTACCTGTTGGAAACAACAATAGCATGTACACCCCTACACATTGCAATTTGCAAAGTATATATACTACACCGTCGGTAGGAGATGAGGCAGCTATAAACTGTAGTTCCATTTTATGGCTCTCTTCTGTTCACACACCTTGATGCTCTTTAGGAGCAATTTTTGTTGTGCCAGGTCTTTTTTTTTTTACTTGAGATGTTGGAGCAAACCAAATTCAACAAAACCAAGAGCACGGCTCAGGGCAAATGCATTTTTCTCTTTTGTTTAGTGGCATGTAGGTTGTCGACGAGACGGAAGTCGCTCGTCTTCCGGAGACTGCCAAGCTAGAGGTGCTTGACACTTTCATCATGATCTGGAGGCGCCGACGAGTTGTCCGGCGGTCACCATGCGTACCACTAAAACTTCCTCTTGGCGTTCTGGTTTTGGTCGGCGGTGCCGGACAGAGCAACTGGCCGCGCTGCTACAGGAAGATGACGGGTGGCATCAGATTAAGCTTGCAGCTATTCGAAATTTGTCTGCCTTTCTAGGTTAAGCCCATGCCATTCGCCAGTATATCATACCTGACTACGCTGATTAGTCTGGAATGTTGTCATGAAGTACGTCAAGATAGCCAGCGTGTAGGGCTGTAGAGTAGAGTAACAGTTCACAGGAACAGGACGCACCACTCGCTGTACTCATCACTAGGAGAGAAATTTGTAAATGCAGTTTGTAATAAGTTGATTGATTGATCATCTTCCTGCTAACTACCATGTGCTTTGCCACACTCCACAGTAGTGTCAGGCCATCAAAACTCGTGTTCTTGGCTGTCGCTGAGCTTGTTCGGACAGCCACATCGATCAGCCCTCCGCAAGAAAGAAACAACGCTAACAGAACAAGTCATCATAATCAAAGTTTGCCAAACTCAATGTTATGGTACTCAATCGTATGACCGATCTGGAAGTAGATTGCAAGTCCCGAAGCTGTGACACAGGCCCTTATTCAGTACAACATGTAGCTAGAAGCCTACATATCTAAGTTACTAGTAATGAACTTTTGTTTTGGGAAGAGAAATTGCATGCATCAGTCATGCACCTCATGTTTCATTCTTTCTGTGTTTCGCAAGCACCAGCTAGTGGAAGAAAGATATGTGACAAATTGAAGAGTAAACTAACAACAATGAAATGCATGCCGGGAAGACAAAAAAAAAAATGCATGCCAGGGAAGCAGTGCAGCATGCATGTATCCTTGTACAAATGCAACCGACAGAAGAAGTCGTCAGCAGCTCACAGAAGAAGATGCGTGGCAAATATCTCTGACGCGTTTTGACAGAACAGCGGTACTATCAAACAGGTAACAGTAATGAACAAGTCATTGTAGTGGCATTTCCAGATTCGCACTTGTTGTTTGTTGGAAACAGAAAAAGCATGTGCATGTACCCATTCCAAGACCATAACAACTGGCAATACATACTACTCCTACACACCCAGATGAAGCAGCTCCAAATTTCTGTTCTATCTCACTCTCATCTACACTGATGCTCTTTCGGAGAAATCTTTTGCGCCGGGTTAAGTTTTCATTGAGGTTTTGGAGTAAACCAAATCCAACAAATTTAACATTAACGCTAAGGGCAGATGCATTTTCTTTGCTGCTTGACGGGCATCTATAAGTTCCATGAGGTGCCTGTTGCTTGTGTCACAAAGGCCGCTTGATACCTTCATCATGGTACTGTTGTGCCGGTGTGTTGTCTGCTTGTCACCATCGCTGGCAGCAAGAGCAGACAAGTGACATTCTTTTATGGTCTTGTGGAGTTTAGGGCATCGATCGTCGGCAGCGAGAACAAGAGGAGATGAATCAACAAGGGATGTTGACAAGGTTCCTTGATTATTTTATGTTGTGCTGATGAAGGAAAAATGGATGTATATATCCTTAGCAATGTCAATTTTGATTGTTCAAATCAAAATGCAAGTAATTTCAAATTGGCTGTTACAAAATTCCTGTTGATGTATTTAAATGTCTATTTCTTTTAGAGATGTTTAGAAATACTGAAATAGTTATCCATGAGCGAACAAAGGAGTTTCACTGCGGCGCATTTTAGCAATGATAAATGTAAGCCACTAGCACCCATCCGATGGCATGACTGAACTACCTGCTCACGCTGGTTGGTATGTTGGGAAATAGAACTGACATGCACCATGGCTGTGCCCAGTAAGAAAACAGTGTCAAGCAATCTCATATTTTTTTAATTACTTTGCTGACTTTAGTCAAGTGCAATAAATTTGCAGTAACCCATATGTTCAGTGGGCTAATTGCAGTCTTACAGAGACATTTCAATACCAGTACTACAGATTGACGCATTTTAATGAAACGTAGATACACACTTGATGTAAGACGCATTAGCATGGGAAGCTTCAACAGTACATTTCCTCTGTTCGACAACTCTGCTTTCTTATTCCGGTATGAAGCTACGCCATGTATTCAAATTGGAGGTAGATTGCAATCGAGAGATTGTGACATGCACCTCATGTTCAGTTAGCGATCAGGGTGAAGAAGATACGCATGATTTCTGTGTGTGTTTCACAAAGACTAGTCACCAGTTCCTGGTAGAAAATGTATGACAAATTGAAGGAGATACTCACAAAAACGAAGAGAGATACGCATGATTTCTGTGCGTGCTTCCCAAACACTAGTTAGTGGTACAAAATTCACGACAAATTGAAGGAGTGACTCACAAATACAAACCAAATGCATGCTCCTTGTACAGACGCAACCGATCAGTACCCGTATCCATATGTTAATAGCCTGCCCATTGCATTGCCGAGCACCCAAGTAGCTACCAAGGCACTCAGAGGTAAGTCCAGCCATGTGTGGCATCGCATCAATGAAGGAAGAGAAGAAGCAGCGAAATTTTCTGGTTCAGCCTTCCTCTAGCAGTTTGCATTGACTCAATTGTGAAATCTCACCTTTTCGCTTGCTTGCTAGCTGGCTTCCGTAGAATCAGGATAGCATGATCTTTACGTTGCTTTTTTATCAGTCACTAATCGTTACCACAACAATTCTAATTTACAATAAACTATATTTGTTGTTCTAACGATAACAATGTGGGAACAGGTTGAGCACTCCTGTAACAAGGTATGGCCAGTTTCCAGCGGCCGTAGTGTAAAACTACGGTTTGATAGTCTATCAGATGTCAGGATGCCCTCAGCTCAACCCAACTAATCCTCAAACAGAGATATGATAACGTTGGTTAATCCGGCCTGGCCGCGCGCGCATCTCGCGTCCTTTCCACGCGCCGGCTCGTCGTCGATCGCACGCAAAAATTATTCGCGTGTTGCGTTTTATATATAGCAGGTGATTCGAATTTGATTTCTCCTTCGTTCGTCTCAAAGCATAGTCCGATCACTCGGTAAAGCCTATCCTCTCGACCAGCGAATAAATTCTACCCTGATCAAGCCCTTCGTGCTCTTTATTTATTAAAAAATAAGATCGAGCTTGATTATTTCTTTACTCGGTTTTTAAATTGTTGTCGCCGTTGACATATAACATTACATATGACCATTTATTTTATTTTAAAAAATAATTTAAATGTGTAAAATTTAAAATCGTGATTCAAATAACTATAACCATAAAGAAAATTGTGATTATATACTGATATAAAACAAATATTTTTAAATAAGATGAACAGTCAAAGTTAATATTAAAAGTCTACGATGACGATCAGAGGGAGGGAGTATATAGCAGGGAGGGACAACCGGGCAAGTTGCTTCAGAGAGTATAACAGGGGAACGGGAACGGCTAGACCTGGTGCCATTCATCGTTCGCAAGAACATCGACGAAGACCGGCTGCTGCTGCTGATCGCAACCGTTGTTTTCGTCTGAATTCTGGTATGCAAAACATGACCCAGAACCCTGCTAGATTTCTGGAGTCAGCGTAGCTGAAGTATATGGTTATCCTTTTTGTTCTAAGTACGATTCTCTGTGTTGTGCATGTGATATTTCGTTTTGATATTATTTTCCCCGGTTCCGCAAAGTTCTTTTATGTTCTTCTGATAGTTCAGCGAGCTGAGGGAGGATCGATCAGTAGAGGTGCTTGATTAGGCCGTGTTGCTGGAAATCCTCCTGCTCTCGGTAGAGTCAGTTTGATCAGGCGCTGGATCTTTCTTTGCAAACAAGAGATCGATCATATGCACCGTTTGTGACAAAAAGTTCAGTTGTTTAGAGTTGTTTCCCTGCATGATCATAGCCGATCTGCTTGCATCGATCTACGCGTGTGTCACGGATCGTATACGTTCATGTTTCATCTTTTTTACACCGTTGATTCTAACAGTTCCAAACCTCTCTTAATTCCATGAACTGTTTTTGGACGTACGAGACAGACTAGTCGACGGCGATGGGCGGAGGGAAGGACGAGTGCGACAGGGGCCTCTTCTCGGGCATGATGCACGGCTACGGCGGCGGCGGCGGCGGTCACGGGTACTCGTACTCCTCCTCGTCGCACCACGGGTACCCGCCGCAGGGCTACCCGCCGGTGGCGTACCCTCCGCCGCAGTACGGGTACCCTCCTTCTCAGCCAGGTTGCTACGGCGGGTATCCTCCTTCCGGCTACCCGGCCGGCGGTACGACTCAACCACTCTTCAACTGTTCTTTTCCTAATCAGCTTCTAGAGTAATTATATACTCCTTTCTATTTTCGAAATGGATTTAAATGCACCTGGTGATACTTTGACTATTTTGATCAGGTTACGGAAGCAGCGGCGGTCACCACGGCGGGGGGCTGGCGCCGCTGGTAGCCGGGGGCGCGGCGGCCGCGGCGGCGGCGTATGGAGCGCACAAGCTTTCTCACCACGGCCATGGAGGAGGGTACGGCCACCACGGCTACGGCCACGGCCACCACCATGGCTACGGCCACGGCCACGGGTACGGTTACGGCCACGGGTACGGGAAGCACGGTAAGTTCAAGCACGGCCACGGGTTCTTTGGACACCACGGCAAGTTCAAGAAGTGGAAGTGAGGGTGGTGATGGTGGGCTTCCTGCCACTCCTGGTCGACGACGACCTTACTAGCAGGAGGCCAGGGTGGTGATCCTTCCTCCTGCATGTACCCTATAGTTGCCTCCAGATCTTGGTACTGCGATACATATATAGCTAATTGTGTGCGAGTGATTCACTAGAAACAGTTTGTAATAATAAGCCCTCGGGTAAACAATCCATTTGCCGATACTCGTCAGTTTTTGTTGATGTTGTGAATTTACAATGATGATCTGAAACTGAAACCACCGACGCAGGGGCGGATCGAGCTAGCCTTTGCTGTCAAGGTCAGCTGATCCTGATGAAATTTGAAAATTCTCTTGTAAATTGTACCTAGACTTAACATCACCGGGACAAGCTAATGGAAGTGACCCCGACGATGATCTTCCCTGGCTCCGCCCTGCAACCGACGCCTGAGAGCTCTGCTGTTCTGTTTACGTTTTCTTCTGTTGTTGACGGCATCACCATGACTTACGGGCGGTTCTCTAAAAAAAAAGAAGAAGATTTATGGGCGAGCGACAGGGCCCGTTATTGGGGCTTATTTCTGCTCTTAATTGCCCGGCCTGTTAAAAGCGGCCGGCCCATCGTGTTTATCGAATCGTGTTTACGGGCCCAGGTTGCTCTGGCACTCGTTGTTCGGGCTCTGTCCGTTCATAAAGGCCCGTTAAAACTTGCCCATCGTGTTACCGGGTCCGCCCCTGTTTCACGCGCCCGTTTATCGCATCTATCTTTGCGTTCGGGAATGATGAGGACAACCGCAACCGCCAGATCAAGATCTGACGGCTGAGTCCGTCGACCAAAAGTTGCCCCGCTTTCAAGCAACCCTCTTGCCACCACCGCCGCCACGCGTCGCCTCGTCGTCGATCGCACGCAAATATCTTCTTCGGGTCGCGCAACCGTTAATGTCGGGCGGGTTCGCTGAGCCACCGGTTGCTGGGGCAGGTGGGTTACTCCGTCGCGTTGCTTTCCTTCACGCGCTCGGGACGCGCAACCGCACCGACGTGCGCGCCGGCCCCGCATGGCGGTGACGGCGCTGCCCCAGGTCAAATCTTATCCGTCCCCCGCGTACCCACGTGGGCCCCGCGCGTCAGAGACGCAGCAGCACGCGATTCCGGAATGCTTGCCCTGTTCCGTGCCGCGTCCACCTATATAGCCAGGGAGAAGAGGAGACGGGAACGGCGGAACCGCGGTTCGTCGCCCACGGAGAAATCGGTGAGATCGGCGGAAATCTGCTTGATCGTCGGAGCTCGCATCGTCTGGTACGCCCGAATCTCCCCGCCGTTGTTAAGCTTCTTTGTTCACCTGTGCCTGTAATATTTTGCTCTAGGATAGCGTTGTTTTTTTTTTAAAAAAAAAAAGAAAAAAGAAATTTTCGGTGGGTGGTGTTGCGTGTAGAGTTTCGCTTGTATTCTTTTTGCTCGTTCGATTTGGCAGATCGATAGTTCGCGGTGGTAGTCGGTTAGAACTCAGATCCGCCGATCCGTAGAGTTGGTTGGTTGGTCGGTTAGTCGGGTCCTGCTGTGTAGTGATCATGCGGAATTCCGCTCGAGTTGGAAGTGGGGAAATTTTTTCGGGTGTAGTTGCGGAGAAGAAATGATTTGGAAAGAAGAGTTCGAAACGCTTGGGTCCAGTTCTAAGAGTTGGATCCGTGGGATCGTTTAGGATTATGAATTTTTTTTAAAAAATTTGCTGTGATTCCGTTGCTTGTAAAATGTGCGCTAGGAAATAGGATGCACAGCAGTGGATATTCGATTGCTTAAAGAGGCGTATGTGCGTCGGTATGTATGTTGTTTCTAGAATGGTTCTATGTATTGGGTACATCAACTCCTTTTACGTATCAATCTCTTTTGTTTTAGTAACCGCAGATGGAAACGGTGTTTTAGTAATAGGTTGCCTGTGATTTGAACTCCAAACTTTTGTTTCTTGAAGTTTGGGACTATCTAAGATTCTACTTTTGATTAGTTCTTGGATTGTAATTTTAAATAGCTTTGTGTATCCATCGATAGAGGCTGGAATTTTAATACGTGTTCCCATTTCTGAAAACATAGTAGCAATCTCTTAGTTGTTCTGTTTTAGCATATTTAGTCTAGCGCAGCATGAGATTGGAGTAGGCCAATAGTTCAGTGTTACAGGGCAGGGCACATCCAAAGTGAAAGCTACTGATCATCTGTTCTGTGCCTCACCTGATCATTGAGTGTGTTTAATTTGTGCGTAGCAAAGACCAATTTGTTATCCTAATGAAATATTACCACAGGAGGCAACTAATTCTGTGTTAAATGCCTAACTCAAGCTAGTAGTATCTTTTTGTGGTTTCTTCATTTCAACTCCTTAGGGCTTGTTCGTTTTCAAGGGAATGGGAGGGGGATTGGAAGGGGATAATTCCATTACTCTTTAGGTGTGGATTTAATCCCCTTCATTCCACTCCAATTCCCTCCTATTCCCCATCTAACCGAACGTGCCCTTATGTGGATATGATCCCAGATTCCAGTGTCCTGTTTCCTCACAGCTTGCTACATGTCCTCTCTGCTTTCTTCAGGTAGCTTGGGGACGCAATGGGAGGAGGCAAGGACAAGCATGACGAGAGCGACAAGGGGCTCTTCTCCAACCTGATGCACGGTGTTGCCGGTGGCCATGGGTACCCACCTCGCGGCTATCCTCCGCAAGGCTACCCGCCACAGCCAGGGGCGTACCCGCCACAGCCGGGCGCGTACCCGCCTCCCCCAGGGGCGTACCCTCCCCCACCTGGAGCGTACCCTCCGCCACCTGGGGCGTACCCGCCGCAGCACGGCTACCCTCAGCCAGGTGGCTACCCGCCGCACGGTGGCTATCCTCCTAGCGGTTACCCCGGCGGATCTCACCAGGGTGGTATGAACTGCTCTTCATTCTATGTTTTGTTTCTTTAGTTCTTTTAGCTTTTTTCAGTTTTCCAAATAGGTTGTGGTATGTGCTCATTTTAGATGGTACTACACTTAGTCCCTGTGGATTGTTGGCTTTCTGTTGTTCGATACATTTATTTGTTCGCTGCAGCCATTTTCTATACTGCCAATCATCTTGTGTTGAATCGTTTTGGGAGTTCAGCAGCTCTGTTTTATCTTTTCAACCTAATGGTGAAACTTAAATCTGATTTGTGGCCATGGACTCTTGTGGTTGCAGGTCACAGCAGCAGCCACGGTGGTGGCCACACGGGTCTGCTAGCCGGAGGCGCCGCCGCCGCAGCCGCCGCATACGGAGCGCACAAACTCTCCCACGGCCAGGGCGGAGGCCACGGAGTGTTCGGAGGTCACGGAGGTCACGGAGGCTACGGCGGGTACGGCCACGGCTACGGCGGCCACGGCAAGTTCAAGCACGGCAAGCACGGCCACGGCAAGTTCAAGCACGGCAAGCACGGCCACGGCATGTTCGGTGGCGGCAAGTTCAAGAAGTGGAAGTAATGGGATCGTCAATCGGCACTACTAAAAACTCTGTATTATACTAGTACTTCGGTGCTCGAGCCGGCTTGTGTGCGAGTGGCAAGACATGTGTGCTAATAATTGATGGAATAACCTTTTGCCGATAGATACCTGTTGGTAGAAATGCTCGAAATTATTGTGTGGTGGTTTGATGCTGATACCCTGCTTTTTAACGGTCTCCACTGAAAGAGGATCGTTCTGGTCCTGGCCGTGACTTGAAGCTGACGCTGGGTGCTGATGCTTACAGTAAAAGTGCGTGGTCTTTCTTGGTGGAACCGAGCTAAGCGATATACTATAAAATTTGTATTATTGTTGCGTGGCTATGCGTATACATAGGGCCTTTTTGGTTGGAGAATTTGCGTGGGACCTGCCGGCGTGGGGTATTCAGTATATATAACATGGATATGCTCATATGCATTATGAGTTTTTGCGATAATATTGAAGAAAATTGGAATGAAGCTATGGCCTATGCAGATATCTGCTCAGGTGGAGACTAATTCACCAAACTAGTGACGGATAGGCGGAGCACATGTTTCAGTCTTTTGTTTTTTGGACGGTGGTCTCATTTAAATTCTTTATTTGCCACTGAAACTTGGGAGTATTTCTTATTCACCATCAGATGAACACGAAGATTCAAAATATTTTTTTTTATCTCTCTCACGCGATTGAAAGCAAACAACTAAATTACTCGCTGCGGGCATACGTACTGGCAACACCAACACTGTACTCATCGTACCAGGTGAAGATACACAGATAATGGAAATTATAATGAAAACCAGATAAGGTTGAAGGCTATACCGACAGTAATTTTTGTAGCATATAGATGGGATGAAATATTTAAACTAAAGGATATGTGGGAAGTGTATTTTTGGCTGATGAAGAAGATAGGGGTATAAGTCCAATGTCAGATGAGGAACTTACTCAATGGTTTTTTTATACACAAAAGTAAGCCGCTGATCCAATATGCTCAGTGATACACCAGCAACGGATACTGAAAGTACAACTGTTTTCTTTCATTAGTCATTACATATGAAAGTTAATATGATTGTTTAACAAAATGATGTGATTCTTTAATTTGAATAAACAATTTAAACAAAATTATTAATTCCATGGGGAGTTTCATTAGTTTTGATGGGTTTCCTCCCTCTCTCTTCTCGAGGAGGGGGGGGGGGGGTGCGAGAAAAACGAGACTGAGAATATCCTCATCTGAGTGTGGCATGTGACCTTTCACTGTAAAAAGGCCCCCCCCCCTACAATATAAAAACAACGTCAATTCTCAGCCTCTTGATTGCTCGATCCAACGGTTCTTGTCACGTTCTCACGTGAGTACGTCGGTAGAAAATCTGCTTTAGGGGGTGTGCCTTGTGCGCATTTGTATCTGAGCTCTTGCTCTTCGGAATTAAATTTGTGAAACTTTAGAGCTGAATCCTTTGGGCAGTGAGAG
>BCLG01001045.1:22990-33376 GCA_001602295.1 Zoysia matrella | reverse complement strand
GACGGCTTGGACCGGCTTCGGGAACACGCGGGGCTGCCTTCGGTCCCGTGGACGTCGCGTGGGAATCCAGGGGCGGTTCGGCGTAGTGAGGTCGGCTCCAGCGGACGACGTGGTGGCGCGGACCTCCAAGCAGTCGGGGACGGCGTGGACTGGAGCGGTGACTCGGCGTGGACGACGTGCGCTGCAGATGACGCGGAGAACGGCACGGCGACGAGATCCACGGCGCGGAGGGCGAGATCGGCGCAGAACACGGAAAACTCGGTCGCACGGCAGGGAAAATGGGGAGCGGCGGCGCGAGGGAGGAGCAGTTGCGAGGATTTTCTGGGGAAAATGGGATGGGGAAAAAAAAGGAATTAGGGTTAGAGGGATATTTATAGGAGGGTGAAAATGGGGGTTGGGAATTAATCTGGGATTAATTAATAATCGCGAAATTATTAACAAGGCTGGAGAGATTTAATTAGAGAATAGATATTTAGAGACCCGAAAATTAATTAGGGAAATTTCCGAGAAATAATTTTAGTCAAACGTAAAAATTACGCGGACTAAATTATTTCGGCACCGGATTAATTTAAACGAACGGATTTCAGATTTGGACGAAACGAATTTCGGAACGAATGAATTTTGAATAGAACGAAATATTGGAACTGACAATTTAATTGGAACGAAATTGGGGATAAATTGCTGCTTTATTAACTCGAAAATTCGGGATGTTACAGACTCCCCCCCTTACAGGATCTCGTCCTCGAGATCAAGGAGCGGACTCAAACAGATAGGGGAACTCCTGCCTCAGATCATCTTCCTTCTCCCAGGTAGCCTCTCACTCAGTGTGGTTGCTCCACTGAACTTTGAGAAACTTGATCTTGGACTTCTGCGTTTCCTTAAACGCCTCACCAAGAATCTTCACCGGGTACTCCAAGTACTCGAGCGTGTCCTGAATATCCAAAGCATCAGGGACAACTCGCTCCTCCGGCACTCGAAGACACTTCTTCAAGTGAGAGACGTGGAACACCGGATGCACACCCGCAAGCTCGAATGGCAAGTCCAACATGTAAGCAAGATCACCGATCTTCCTGAGAATCTGGAAAGGACCAACAAACCTCGAAGCCAACTTCCCTCGAACATGGAAGCGACGCGTGCCACGAAGAGGTGACACCTTGAGATACACCCAATCATCAACCTCTAAAGAAAGGGGTCTCCTCCTCTTATCCGCATAGCTCTTCTGACGGCTCTGAGCAACCCGAAGATGCTCCCTGACCTTTTCAACCTTCTCCTCAGCAGCTCGGATAGAATCAGGACCAAAGAAAGACCTCTCACCAACCTCTGACCACATGAGTGGGGTGCGACATCTCCTACCATACAACGCCTCAAAAGGTGACATACCTAAACTGGCCTGGAAACTGTTGTTGTAAGAGAACTCTGCAAAAGAAAGACTGTCCTCCCAGCTCTGCCCATAAGTGATCACACAAGCTCTCAACATATCCTCCAGAATCTGGTTCACACGCTCTGTCTGACCATCTGTCTGAGGATGATAAGCTGAACCATACACCAGGTGTGTACCCATAGCCTCATGCAAGCTCCTCCAGAATCTCGCGGTAAACTGAGGCCCGCGACCAGACAGAATGCTCCTCGGTGCACCATGCAACCTCACAATGTGATCGATATACAGCTTGGCCAACTGGTCAATTGAGTACCTCTCATTCACTGTAATGAAATGAGCGGTCTTAGTCAATAGATCCACCACCACCAAGATAGCATTATGGCGGTGAGACGTCAACGGCAAACCCGTGATGAAGTCCATACTGATGTCATCCCACTTCCAGGAAGGAATCGACAGCGGCTTCAGCAATCCAGCTGGCCTCTGGTGCTCAGCCTTAACTCGCCGACAAACATCACACAAGGCAACATACTCAGCAATGTCTGCCTTCATGCCAACCCACCAGAAACGAGTCCTCAGATCCTCGAACATCTTGGTGCAACCTGGGTGGATAGAAAACCTTGAATCATGAGGCTCTCTGAGAATAGCATCCCGCAACTCTGGCACTCTCGGAACACAGATACGGTCCTCAAACCACAAAGCTCCCTGCTGATCCACACGGAAACCCGGTGCTTTGCCTCTCTTCATCTTCTTCAAGATCGACTGAATCTCTCTATCAAGCTTCTGAGCTGACTTGATCTCCTCAATCAACAACGGCTGCAACCTGAACTCGTACAAGAAACCCTGAGGAACAATCTCAACTCTCAAACTGGTCAGATCTGAAAGAATCTCTGACTGCTCAGACAACAAAGAAGAACAATAAGCCTTACGACTCAAAGCATCGGCTACCACATTGGCTTTACCCGAGTGATAGTTAATGCTAAGATCGTAATCCTTGATCAACTCAAGCCACCTCCTCTGCCTCATGTTCAGCTCTGACTGAGTGAAGATGTACTTGAGACTCTTGTGATCGGTGAAGATCTCGCATCTGTTGTCGATCAAGTAATGCCTCCAAATCTTCAAAGCATGCACAACAGCTGCCAACTCAAGATCATGCGTTGGATAGTTCAACTCATGCTTCTTCAACTGCCTCGAAGCATAGTAAACAACCTTCTTGTTCTGCATCAGCACACAACCCAATCCCTGACGAGAAGCATCATAGAAAACCTGAAAGTCCTGGTGAATATCCGGCAAGGTCAGAACAGGCGCAGATGTCAGCCTCATCTTCAGCTCCTGGAAACTCCTCTCACAAGCATCCGACCAGACAAACAGCACACCCAACTGAGTCAACTCGGTCATAGGCTTAGCAATCCTGGAGAAGTTCTCAATGAATCGGCGATAGTAACCTGCCAATCCAAGAAAACTCCTCACCTCAAAGACTGACCTCGGAGACTCCCACTCCACAACAGCCTTGACCTTTTCAGGATCAACAGAAATGCCCTCAGCTGTAACAACATGACCGAGAAAAGCAACCTTCTCAAGCCAAAACTTGCACTTGCTGAAGTTGGCATACAGCTGATGAGATTTCAACCTCCCAAGCACAACTCTCAGGTGCTGCTCATGCTCTTCGGCTGACTTGGAATAGACGAGGATATCATCAATGAAAACCACCACGAACTTATCCAACTCAGCCATGAACACCTTGTTCATCATGTTCATGAAGTAGGCAGGGGCATTAGTGAGTCCAAAAGAAACAACCAGGAACTCATAAGACCCATACCTCGTCACGAACGAAGTCTTCGGAATGTCAGAAGGTCGAATCTTCATCTGGTGATACCCCGATCTCAAATCAATCGAGGAAAAGAACTTCGCACCCTTCAACTGATCAAACAAATCATCGATCCTCAGCAAAGGGTACTTGTTCTTTATCGTCACCTCGTTCAAAGAACGATAATCAACGCACATGCGCATTGACCCATCCTTCTTCTTCACGAACAGCACTGGGGCTCCCCACGGCGAAGCACTCGGCCGAATGAACCCTTTACTCAAGAGCTCATCAATGTGCTCCTTAAGTAAAGCAAGCTCATCAGAAGACATCCGGTACGGCCGCTTGGCAATCGGCGTGGTACCAGGAAGAAGATCGATCACGAACTCAACATCTCGATCTGGAGGATGTCCCGGCAACTCATCGGGAAACACCTCTGGAAACTCTCGAACAACAGGAATCTGCTCCAAAGATAGATCCTGCAAGCTGCAAACTAAAGGTGGAACTCTGGATGCTCTAGGAGCACACACCACTTGAACACCGTGGTGGTTGACCAAAGACACAACCCTCTCAGCACAAGTGATGACTCCCTCGTGCCTCGCTAGCCAATCCATCCCCAAGATGACATCAATGTCACGCGAGGGAAGGACGATGAGATCAGCTAGAAAAACCACACCCTCTATCAAGATCCGAACACCTCTACACTCAACACGACTCTTGTAGACTCCAAGAGGTGAAGTGGTAAGTGTAGGTATAGCTAAGAGTGAGGTAGGAAGACTGTGTGTGGATGCAAACGTCGACGACACAAACGAATACGTAGCCCTCGAGTCGAACAAAACCGTCGCTAGGTGAGAGTGAACCAAAAACTCACCAACGACAATGTCAGGCGCCTCCTGAGCCTCCTCCACCGAGATGTGGTTCAGGCGGCTGCGCGTGACGCTCGGCTGAGCAGCGCCACGGCCCGTTGAACGCACTCCTCGTCCTCCTGACTGGTGCGGTGGCCTAGCGGGAGTGGCAAACTGAGCACCACCTCCCCCAGGTCCCTGCTGCTAGCGCCTCGGACACTGAAACGCCTTGTGACCCTCCTGGCCACACTCGAAGCAGCGAACCGAGGGCTGACCCCTGTCGGATGGAAAGAGGACTGCTACTGCTGGAAGGCACCTCTCTGGCGCAGAGAACTCTGCTGCTGGACTGAAGCTGGAGCAGGAGCAGTGGATCGGGCGAAGGTGGACTGTCCCGATCCCTGCTGGAAAGAACCACTGAAACGCTGACGCTGCGAAGCCTCACGACTAGGTCCCTGGCCAAGAGCTCTCCTCTTAGCATCCCTGGACCGGTCGAGCTTCTGAAGTGACACCTCCAAAGCTAGGCATCTGTCAATCAGCTCACGAAGGCTCCTCTGAACACCTCCGTCCAGGTAAGGAAGCATCTCAAGACGTAGGCCCTTGCGGAACCAGTACATCTTACGACGCTCAGTCGAGACCTCCTCGGGTGCAAAATGGCTCAGCTGAGTGAAGTGGTTGGCGTACTCGGTGACAGTCATACTCCCCTGACGAAGAGTACGGAACTCCTCCGCCTTCGCCTCTATGTCTCCCTCTGAGATGTGAAAACCACGGAAAGCGGTGACAAAGTCGTCCCAGGTGAACAGCTCAGGCTCGTCAAGTGTGGCGTACAGAGTGTCCCACCAAGCACCAGCTGCACCTGTCAACTGGTGTGCTGCCAGACGAACTGCCTCCTGGTCGTCACACTGAATCAGGTCCAGCTTCTTCTCGATATCCCTGAGCCAGTCGTCAGCATCCAGAGGATCGACTGCACGGTCAAAAGTAGGAGGGCGCATGTTCAGAAACATCGCCATGCGAGAACCGGCTGACTGGTGGTACGGTGCTGCGTCAGAAGCAGGAGCACGACCACGAGGCTGCTGCTGTGACTGCTCGACGATACGCTCAAGCAGAAGCGTCTGTCGGGCCATCACCTCCGCCAGGTTCGGAGCAGCTGGAAGCTCCTCACCAGGCGCGGCAATTCCAGCAGGCTCGAACTCCGGGTCCATGGCAACTCCTCTGCCACGACCTCCGGCCTGAGGGGCAGAGGCTCCAGCACGGCCACTCCCATGGCCACGCCCTCGACCAACGCCAGGCTCGTCAGCCGCAGGTGGCACTGGTACACGGCCTCCAGCACCGCGATCACGACCTCTGGGGACAGCACCACGACCACGCCCAGCGGGTGGCGGTACCTCAGGGTCCTCCAGAGCGGCCTCCTCAAAGCGAGCGTGAAGGCGTCCAGACCTCCTCAAAGCCATCTGTTGCAGGAAAACAATTCTGATTAGAAAGATAGTATTAGCAGAAACAGAATTACTGAAGGAGATAGAAAGCGAGAAGATTAGAACGAAGATAACTAAACAAGCACTATTCTAAGCAAACAAGACTCCCACCAAGCAAACGACGAGATTTAAGAAAACAACTTTCACGATGAAGGTTTATTAGTAGATTAGGAAATCTAGAAATAATCCTTAATTACGTCCGGTTCTACGGTTACGCTCCTACGGTCAAGTATGGCTCTGATACCACCTGTAACGACCGGGTTTTCACTTACCTTTCGATAAGTCCCAATCTCTCGTGACATTGCCAATCCCAGGAGTTTGGCAATCACGATATCACAAGCGATCAATCAAGAAACCATAACAGAAATATTAAATAAGAAACAAATTAGGAAATAGCAGATCAGAGTGAAATTATTAGAATAAAATCCTCCAAAGGGGTCCATCGGCACGCAGGCCGGAAATATCTCAGAGCAGATATATCTCTATCGTGAATCCAATAAAAGCAACAGCGGAAGCATCAACATGGCAGCGGTAGCGAACCTCCTCCACACAGGCTAGCTCAAGCGCAGGAGCGGACGTCACGGGCCGTCAGAGACGTAGTCGAAGTTGAAGCTGAGAGTATCCTCTGAAAACAACAAATTAGAAAGCCGTGAGTACGAATACTCAGCAAACCGTGTACTACCTAACAACAATGTATGCATGCAAAAGGTTTCAAGGGTAAAGGCATGGCTCAAGTGCTAAATGCAAGTTTAAAACATTTTATTTTATTTAAGGTATGCAAGAAAGCTTTATTTTCAAACTTGTCAAATTTTATTATCTTGCCCCGCAGAGATCTCCGTTATCTCGGGCGAGGGTTCATTTTAATGCCGATGTAATCTTCACACTCGGTCACAGCTCAAAGGCCGGAGTCAAAAACATTTAGAAAAGGAGAGGAAGATGAAAAACAAAACTACTCAACGAGGAGCACAACTCAGGTTGGTGTCCTTCCAAAATTACGTGGCAATGCGCATCGACTAAAACTCTGCAGAGGTTATGCACCTGGACCCACGAGAAGCGTCATCGGGAACTACCGTCGTAGTCCTGACAAACACACAAGACCCGTCCACAAGCTTTAACTGGCGTCATCCGTCCTCCAGGGTAGGGATCCCAAAAGCCTACGCGATCGGGTCCTGGAGCTGTGAAGAGCCTACCACTGATCAGGTGGGGTATCTCGATCTCATGTGGGGAGTCAAAGCTCTACACCACACTAACACTACACCGCCAACCCACGGGTAAACAACTAGTCTCGGCAAGCTTCAAGATCAAGCCAACTGCCCATATAGGGTAACGTGGTGTGCATGGTTGTCAACTGAGCGTAAGGCTCGAAGGACTCGGTCCTTAATTGCCGGGGCAGGCCATCTCTCCAACCACAACTCTAACAACCAACAAACTCGCCGCCAAGGCCGAAGCCTCCAGTGTACCCGCCACAGGTACTCTCATAGGGACTTTCCGAAAGTCCCCCAGCTCCTCATACTCCCTCCTGCCCCCGCTAAATAGTTATGTATAGTTATTTGCAATACTCACACATTTGAAGCACAGTTCAAAAGCATTTAACACAAATTCCATTTTATAGTGATAGGTGTGAGATAAAAAATAAATGCGATTAAGCATGGCTAAGCATAACAGTAAAATAAATGTACTAAAGCAATCTTAGGGTTGATATTTGTGGAACAGTAAACAGGCACGGCTTAGGAATGTTGCTAGCACATTTTAAAATAGTTGGCATGCAAATTAAGGTTTCAAACAAAACATGCAGTTTAAAATGCTGGGAACAAAGTGATCAAGAAACGCGGCTTGCCTGGCAAATCGGGATCGAAGTCGAGATCTGGATCGTCGAACTGAGCTGGCTCGCAGAACTCCTCCTCATGGACAGCAGCTAAACACAACACGAACAACAGGGATTAGACACTAATTACGCAACAAAGAATAGAACTGGAATTAGAATCTAAATCGAAATTACTAGACTAAACGCGCGCAAAACATTCCCCGGAACAACCCTACACGATAGACGAGACGAGACTAATTAACGAAACAATTTCGGGATTAATCAGAGATCAAACGGGGTTCCACGGAATTTGCAACAATCGAGATCACAAGGATTTAGATAAATTGAAGAATAATTAATCGCAGATTAAAATAGCAATTAATCTACAATTAATCGAAACAGAAAATGAATTAAGAGAGAGAGGAAAAATTGTTCTCATCGAGATCTGAAATTAGAGACGAAATCGGAGATCGGAACCAGCGCGAAAATCAGAGAAGGGGGTTTTCGACGCGGCGCTGTACTGGCACGGTCGGCGACGCGGTCTCAGGAACAGGCGCTGGACGACGCGGCGGGCGATGCGCAGCTCGGGCGACAGCGACGGCTTGGACCGGCTTCGAGAACACGCGGGGCTGCCTTCGGTCCGGTGGACGTCGCGCGGGAATCCAGGGGCGGTTCGGCGCAGCGAGGTCGGCTCCAGTGGACGACGTGGTGGCGCGGACCTCCAAGCAGTCGGGGACGGCGTGGACTGGAGCGGTGACTCGGCGTGGACGACGTGCGCTGCAGATGACGCGGAGAACGGCACGGCGACGAGATCCACGGCACGGAGGGCGAGATCGGCGCAGAACACGGAAAACTCGGTCGCGCGGCAGGGAAAATGGGGAGCGGCGGCGCGAGGGAGGAGCAGTTGCGAGGATTTTCTGGGGAAAATGAGATGGGGAAAAAAAAGAATTAGAGTTAGAGGGATATTTATAGGAGGGTGAAAATGGTGGTTGGGAATTAATCTGGGATTAATTAATAATCGTGAAATAATTAACAAGGCTGGAGAGATTTAATTAGAGAATAGATATTTAGAGACCCGAAAATTAATTAGGGAAATTTCCGAGAAATAATTTTAGTCAAACGTAAAAATTACGCGGACTAAATTATTTCGGCACCTGATTAATTTAAAAGAACGGATTTCAGATTTGGACGAAACGAATTTCGGAACGAATGAATTTTGAATAGAACGAAATATTGGAACATACAATTTAATTGGAACGAAATTGGGGATAAATTGCTGCTTTATTAACTCAAAAATTCGGGATGTTACATGCAGGTACTGAGTAAGGGTGCTGAAGTTCTAGGCTAGCGATGGAAAATGCCGGCGGCGGTTCTCGTTTGTCTTGCGGTGCTAACAACAGGACAACATCTACAACGGTTGTTACTAAATCAGGTCAGCATATCCACTAAATCAAAAATTTATAGGTAGATCATGTATTAGCCATGTTAAATTGCAGGATTAGAGCAATTCTCTTTGCTAATTCAGGACAATCATTCTGTTGAAGTTTAGGGACTAATGTACAACTACGTGGTGCTATTGAAAAACCATGGAGCCATGGTCAGAGGTGGAAAGCTAATGGATTCAAATGTGGCTAGTGCTCTGTTGCAAGGGATAGTGGTGGTGCCACCCGTTTAAGTAATCATTTGGCTGGAATATCTGGAGATGTAGTGGCATGCTCAAATGTACCACGTAATGTTCGGGATGCAATGTTGAACTTAGTGGCTTCAAGACGAAGAAAGAAGATGGATATAAGCGAGCATCATCTCTATGTTGAAAAGGCTATTATAGATGAAACATATGGGGCAGCTAGAAGGGCTAATGTGCCTCCTGATGAAGCAGAGCAGATCCGGATGGCAATAAAAGAATCACTAAGGGATATTGGCTTCAAAGATTGCAGCTCAACACCTTTCAGTAGGGAAAGTGGCAGCTCACCGCCTATTGGTAAGGCAAGTGGAAGTGGAAGTTGTTCTGGTAATCAAGCTAAAATAGATAAGTTTTATCGCAGTCCAAGTGTTTCAAAATCTCCCTTTGATATAGATTTGACACGCAGTATGTCACCATCACAGCCTAGGGTAGATATTATGCTGCAAGGAGATGCTAAAGAAAGACTTGGGAAAGCTTTGTCAAAGTGGTTTCATGCCAATGACATACCTGGAAAGAAAGCAGATTGCCCATACTTTCGAGCAGCTATAAAATTAGCTCAACAACTTGGTGAAGTGGCAATTCCATGGGGAAGAGAAATAGATGGTTCATATCTAGATATGAACTATGATGACTTGCAAGCCCACATGGCTGAGTTCAAGAGAAATTGGGCTCAATTTGAAGTTACCATTATGTGTGATTCATGGACTGGACCCACCATGATGTGCATTATTAATTTCATGGTATTTTGCAATGGACATATGTTCTTTCACAAGTCTGTAAATGCAACTGGTCGTGTCCAAAATGCAGACTTTATCCGTAGTTGTATAAGAGAAGTGATTGTTGAGGAGATTGGGGAGGAGTATGTAGTGCAACTTGTTACGGATAATGGTTCCAACTACAAAAAAGCATGCAAGCAACTCACTGATGAGTTTCCACATATCACTTGGCAGCCATGTGCAGCTCATACTATCAATTTGATGCTGAAGGATATTGGGCATTTTGATGAGGTTGCAGAAGTAGTGGACAATGCAAGAGAATCTGCAGATTCTTCTATAACCATAACAGGTTACTCTCCCATCTTTTTATACTGTCATCTATTCAATATGATTGTAATAAATACACTCATCTCCTTTCTATCTTTGTAGGCTTCATGCTATGATGAGAGAGAAGATAGGTGGAGAGTTGATTCGATGGAATGCCACTAGGTTTGGTACAGTTTTTATGTTCTTGCAGAGCTTTTGGGAAAGAAAGGATAAATTTCAGGCATGGATGATTTCTAGTGAGTGGAAAAATAGCGACTGGAAAAATGATAATGACTATATGTTCACTACTGATTGCATGATGAATAGGCTTTGGTGGGATAAGATGGAGTTGGTGTTGAAAGCAGTCACTCCAATCTACTCTG
>BCLG01001045.1:2173-22779 GCA_001602295.1 Zoysia matrella | reverse complement strand
GTTCTGTTTTTGATGTTTTGAATTTATTTCCTCCTAGCTGCTGCACTTGATCCAGAGGGCCTATATAGGTCAAAATTTGCACAACATACAAGTGCTCAATTGGCTGCAACACTTGCACTTAAGAGACTTGCACGCACACCTATGGAGGCATCAGCTGCAATTGACCAATTTATGTTCTTCAACACAAAAAAAGGATTATCTGGAACACCGGAGGCTCGATTTTCAGCACTTCGTGGCAGTATGAGTGCAGGTACCTACATGGTTACTAAAAAAATCAGTAAAACCTCAAGCTAAGCATTCAAAAATTCTGTCCTGATGTTAGTCTTTGTAGTGTATATTCTGTCCTGATGTTTTTCTTTCATTCATTGTAGCTGACTGGTGGACTTCATATGGAGGACAGTGTAGAGAACTTCAAAAACTTGCAAAGCGCATCATTTCACAATGCTTGTCATCTAGTGGGTGTGAGCGGAATTGGAGTACCTTTGCTTTGGTTCATACCAAGCTAAGAAATCGGATTGGATACGAGAAGCTGCACAAGTTGGTTTATGTGCACTATAACCTCAAACTATGCATTCAACAATTTGAAGCTGATTTTCAGAGACATCAAGAGAATCATACAGATGTTTGTAGCATGATGATGGATGTCGCTTTGTATGATGAAGCCAACCCAATAATGGAGTGGCTTTGCAGCTCTATGAGTGGGTCTACGCCAGTTCTTGATGAATATGATGATGGGGACGATGATTGGACTGCACCTGGTTCTTTTCTTTTTGACGAGTTACAGATGGAGGAAGAAGAGGTCGTTGCATTTAAAAGAAGGCTTTCTTTTAGAGGAAAGGGAGGTAAGAAAAAAAGGAACAGATCAGATGAGGATGAAGAAGATTTTATAGACGACAATGGCTCAGATTCGTCTCCACCTAGTAGTCCAGTGTATGCAGATTCAGGGGAGAGCAGCTCTGATAATGAAGATGATGGTGAGTTTAAATTAGCTTTAGCTATGATTTATTGACAGTGTAATTTTAGTTCCTTAACTTTGATTGTTGCAAAGGTGTCGATGCTGTCATTGGTGACATCCATGGTGATGTTGGAGCTGGCTGCAGTGGTTCCAAAGGTGCTGCAGGTAGATTAAGAGTGTTGGTTCTAGTGGTTCTAATGGCTGTCAATATTATTACAACTTATTTTTTCCTTTCATTGCTGTTTATTTTAAAACTGAGCTTATTTGTGACATTTGTTACTAGGCTATTATATGGTAAAATGTAATATGGTAAGATAGGCGGTCTAATATTAGCAATGTAGGTGTTGGGAAACAAAGTTCTCTCCATCGAAGGTCAACTAGGAAGAAGAGGCCAACTAACCTCAAAAGCATCTATGAGCTTCAGGTCTTGCTCTTATTTTATATGTGATCTTTGTTTTGATTTCTTGGCCAAATTTTGAACATTTCACATGTGAATATTTGCAGTGATTCAAGACTTGTAGAAGATGTGCCTGCTACGACCTTTTGACTATGTCTTTTGTGATTAGTCTCATGATTTGACTATATATATTTTGTGATTAGTCTCATGATTTGACTATAGGTATTTTGTGATTAGTCTCAACTGAATCTATAGAACTGCAAAAGGCAGTGATCTGACCTTCAGGTAGTAGCACTAACTAGTATATATTTTGGTGTGGTCATTAAAAGTGAGGTTTCTGGAATTAAACTTTTGATGAAGCTCATTAGGCTGCACTATGATTCACAATTATTCTCACTGTAACCGAGATACCTGTATTTTGTGTTGGACCTGCTGGTTGCAAACCTTTTAACATTCTGGACTCTAGTGATGTTTAGTTTCTTATACTAAACTTGAACCTATCTATATTCCTATAACCTTCTGATATATTTGTCTTTTTTTTCAATTTATATACAGTTTTGATGTCTAATTGTTCTGAGACATTTTTTACTAAAATTCTGTCAATTTTTTTAAAAAAAATCAAATTTTTTGAATTTGAATCCGAAATTTCGGGAATTTCGGGAATTTCTGGTTTATCGGCAACCTCCGAATTTTTTTTTCTACCGGAAAATTTTTCCCTGCCTGTCTCCTACGCCTACTCGTTCACACCGTACCACAACCCGTACTATTACCCTCCTCCGGCACCGTATGGATCATACGGAGGCTATCACGGCGGCGGCGGCGGCTATCCTCAAATGGCTGGTGGTGGTGCTGGATATTACGGTCACGAAGGCTATCACTATCATGGACATGAGTATGGTTACCCTGGCCAGTTTCCGCCGCCACACCAGGGTACTGCTGCTGATGTGATGATTCAATTCAGATAATGCTCGCTTGATGATCATTCGCAGTAACCTCTAGCTAACGGAGCACACCGTCCCACGTTTAATTATTGTTTGCAGGAGGAGGAGGTTATGGGATGCGCTATGGCCATGGCTACGGTGGCGCACACATGAACATGGGGTTCCCAGATCATGGAGGCGGGCCTGCTGCCAGCGGAGCCGCCCCTGTCTACGGTCATGGCCAGCACGACTACAGCTACGGAGCACACGCGATGAACAAGGGGTTACCAGCTGCTGGAGGTGCCGCCGGCGGCGGAGCCGCTGCTGCCAATGGTCACGGCCAGCATGACACCGCCGCTAAGCACGCTAAGCAGCACGACAATAGCCACGGCGGTGGAGCACACGTGTCACCAGCCGTCGGAGGCGCAGCCGTCGCCAAAGCAGCTGCCGCCACCTATGGTCATGGACAGCATGACCACCTGGTTCAGCATGCTCATGAACACCACCACCGTGGAGGGCACGTGGCCATGGAAGGAGGCGCAGCCGCCGCCGCCGTCTCCGCTGTCGCAGTCTAGGCCAGATCAAGCCTGAAGAACATCTCGTTTCAGCGTGATGATGGACAAGAACGGCGAGCGAGACGATCTCAGTGACAAAGTTATAGACTTAAAGTGTGTTCTAGCTAGCTACACCACTAAATAACTTTTGTGCAGAGGCTGCCCTTGTTTGGGAAGCCCCTGCTGTCTTTAGCGTCCATGGATTCACTGTTCTCGATCCATGCAGGGCAGGGTCATTGTCAACCTATATTGTGTGGATCCACTGACTTAACTGCACATGTACCATGGCTGCTAACATGTGGAGGCGTATGAGGCAGGGCTTCACACGTCAGCAGCTATAGTACTACACGTGGAGTTCATGTCAGCGAGCACCCAACTGTGTGTAGACCTCTTTCCATATTTTTGTACCACTATAGTTTGTGTCCATCCGACCGTCGAGATGGTTTGTTAAGTATGAAACGCAAGGAATTGAATAAAACTTATCCTGATATCATGTGCTGGTCTTTAGGAATTCCTGAAATTAACCATCTCCATGTGTTCTTTTCTTCTTTGAACTGATGGTCATGGCAGACAAGGTGGGTGACCTTGTGTGCCTCCAGAAAGATTGCCATGTTCTATACTCAAATTAACCTTACGCACAAGCAAGGCAACACCTTGCAGCGGCAACCATCAAATGAGAATCATGCGTATGTATTGGCAAAGAGGATCAAATGAATACTTTGGTTATATACAAATTCAAGGTTCTCGATTATATTAAGAAAAGGAATTGGGTGTTCCATAAATTCATGATGTTATTACTGCAACGACTTGTTCATAAAAGAGGCCTTCTAGGGTAGAATACCATGTTTCTTTACCTTTTAGGAGGTGAAACATCAATTCAATCTGAGCCATTGAATTTTGAAAGAAAAAAATAGGAATACAATATCACCTCAGCCAACATGGAAAGTATTAAATTTCTAAAATTGTCGCATGCATCACTTTCCATAAGTCATCAATTTCTTTCCAAATTAGCTATTATAATAATTAATGATTATAATAGACCTTTTACCTTCTAAGAGGTAGAAGAACCATTTTCTCTTTGAGATACGTGCAAATGGACAGTCCACATTCATTTCGGTCTACCATAAAATCTGCCTCATAGAATCTTCGCAAAAAACTAATATAGCTACCTAAGCAGTATGCTTGATGAACATAGCTCTGTTTCTCACTTGGCATTGCAATCACTTTCTTTCATTTCAATCATTCTAAATACTTAGCAAATTGTTCCTACGGTGTATTATACTTTATAATACCAAGTAGGAGTGGTTCTTCAGGCAATATTATTCTATTTAAAACATAGTCAAAAGTAACAAAATAATTCCTGACCAACGACTCAGACCTTGCCCCAGACATACCAGATAATAAAGAACCATAATCGTATAGCTTGACTCTGCAGTCAGGCAAGGCATCTCACTAAGATAAAGTAGCAACAATGAGAAGGCAGCATTGATGCTAATAGGCATCTCGAGCCAGTTGTAAGGGCTCATCCAATCGACATGTAAATAAAAACAAAGGTGAATTATTTTTTCAACAAGGAAGGTGTTAGCAGAATCCTGGAGACTCCTACATGTCGTGATTACGATTTCACATTGATAATTGAAACAAATTGACATGAGCATAATCTTCAAACATAAAAACTAGCTAGGTGCTATATGCTAGTACTGATCACACCACTAAAACTTTTGAGCATGCCAATCAGCTGTACTACCTTTGCCCATCTTTATTTTTGCTGTATTGAACTTTTATATATGGTTTTCAAGATGTAACATCGACACTATTTCTCAAAATGTGTGGCGTGAATATATGCATAACTACTGAATCCTACTTTTATGAAAGCGTATCTAAGTGCATACTGACCTACTAATATGCATTTTTCATAATTTTTTAAATATGTATAGTAGCCACAAACATCTTAAATTCACATTTTTTCATACTGACCTAATGAATCTTAAACCCACGTAGACTATAAAAAAAACCTTAAATTTTGACTTAAGTGTCATTTTAGATGACAAGTAAAATAACGAGCACAAGGAGAAAGCAAATTAAACAACAAACAATATCACACCTTCCAAATCCCGAGCACCACGACGACGACGGCGACGACAACAGTAGCCATCATGAACAGAGCCAGCCTCAGCAGCACGAAGCTGCCCAGAACCTGCAGCTCCAAAGCCCTCATCAACATCAACAGGGAGCGTTGCAGCCGGCACCAGGGGCGTACCGGCCGTGCGCCTACGCAGCACCGTACCCCTACCAGTACCCTCCGACTCCATACCCCAATCACCTGGTTGGAGGCGGTGGTGCCTACCCGGGAGCAGGCTACCATGTGCCAGGTTACCCGGCAGCAGGCCCGTTCGTGCCGCACCAAGGTGGCGGCCACGGGGGTTACGGCTACGGGAACCACAACCACGGCGGAGGAGGACACTTGAAGGACGTCGGGCTGGTCGGCGCCGCCGTCGGAGTGGCTTCGTTTGGAGTGTTCAAACTCCTGCGCGAACGCCGCAGGTATGGTAGAGGTTGATGTGCTCGTAGAAATGGCCATCGCGAGCTCAAGCCTGATGGGCGGGAAGTCTCCAACGTACGGAAGTATATCAGTATCGGATCAGGAGCTCTAGCTCCCCTTATCATGTTATTACCTTGGCTTATATATAGTACGTTATTATTATGTAATTGTAGCCTTTCCCGTAGTTAGGACTACTTTCCCAACGTTAGGAAAGTCACAAACTACTGCTCCCTCCGTTTTAAAATCGTTATCGCAAGGAGTATATGATAGAAACATTTACAATTTATTGGCACCACCAGCAGTGTGACGGTTCCCTGCTGTCGATCCAAATAGTTTTGTACCCCTCTAGTTGCTTCTGTCCATCCAAGCGAGTATGTAGTATGTAATGGATAGTATGCTATAAATAACCGTGTGTTGATTCAAATGTATAGCAGCTGATGATCTATCTGATCATCCGTATGTGCTTAACCTTGTGTGGTACTAGCTTCCTGTTGAAACGTTTTTGCTTCGAGTTTGAAAATCACTGCTTAATCAATTAATTCATGAACACGATCTTGCACATCAGGACCTTGAATTTTGTTGAGAGACAGGCAAATAACAAGGGCAACGTAGAGTCATAGCAAACAAATTAGATTCGGCATAACCCTCTGTCTTGCACTGCTTCTGTGGATCTGGGCGAGGCAGGCTTGTAGATGTTGATGGGCGTTGTGGCGACACGCCATGATCGAAATGGCATGAGCTGCGGGCTAAATTTACAGTGGGCTTGAACTGGGGCCGAAAAAATCGTCACAGCGGTTCAAGCCTGAACCTGTTGATCTGCAGACAGTGCATATGAGAATCTGAGGCTTTCTGGAAGGAGAAGAAGACCTGCTGATCGACGCGGCATCGCACCCAGAGCAAGTGCGATCTCCACCAGCATGAAAAAGAGGAATCTATTGACATTTTAGTACAAATTTCAAATAAAAAATGAAAAGATTCCAAAATCAGCCGTCCGGCAAGATCACGTTATGGTCATAATCGTTTCACAAATGAATTCTGCAATATTTGTACTAGCTCATGAAAAAGAACTGTGTGGACTGCACAAAATAACGTACACCATGTTTTGAAGTCGTATAAAATCAAATCGTAGCGCAGCAGATATAAATTATCGCTCCCGTTGCACCTGGAAATTCAAAAAAAAAATTGCTGAAAGGTAGCGCGACTGTGATCTTGAGCTTCAAACTTGGTGAAAGTGATCAAATACTTCGTTCTTAAATTGATGTCGCTATTGACTTTCAACATCAACTTTGACCATTCATTTTATTCAAAAAATTAGTTCAAATGTCTAAAATTTTAAGTTGTGATTCAAATAATTCTAATAATAAATCAAATTAGAGCAAAATATATGATATTTATCAAAAAAATTAAATAAAACAAATAGTCAAAGTTGATATTAAAAGTCAATGATAACATCAATTTAAGAACAAAGACAGTACAAGGCAAACCTACTTCTTTTCTAATGAAAGGGCAGAGCACCTGCTTTTATTCTTCAAAAATACATGGCAAATCTAGTGCGATGTGAGGTCACGGATGCTATGCTCCATTCACACCAGGGAAAAATATTTTACTGCATCATGGGCAATATCTTTCTCAACCCGGAGCCCTCGTGTCAGTGAGGAGGGACTCCCACTTAGCCATCGTCGTTGACTTTTGCCGCCGAATCTTGAAGTGTACTCCCTCCGTTCTTAAATTCATGTCGCTGTTGACTTTTACAATCAACTTTAATCATTCATCTTATTAAAAAAAATTATTTGAATGCAAAAAATATTATGTTGTAATTCAAATAACTCTAATGATAAATCAAATTATATCAAAATATATGATATTTATAAAAAAAAATTAATAAGACGAATGGTCAAAGTTAAACTTATAAGTCAACGGCGACATCAATTAAAGAACAAAGAGAGTAAGTGACATCCTCCCCGTCACTGTTGCCTCCTCCATCCATCCTGTGCTATATAATAATCCGTCCATTCCATAGCCTGATCATCATAGCAAACAGATCAAATACCGGTAACAGCGGGTTGCTAGCTTCCAGATCATCAACTTCTTCGTTCACCCAAAGTGTTCTGCTAGCTAGTCTTTTGGGGTGTGCTTAAAACTCTCTCACTTTAAATATTTGCTAATAATTTTAGTCACTGAGATGTAAATACATCGATCTGTTTCGCAATATTTTCCGGACTCGTAAAGTAGTAATTTTTGGTCTTATCAGCTTGTTATTGGCCACATTAGTGTGTGTGTCTATAGACTCTATATATTGTCGTGCTATTGGATTATCAACTTTAGTGATTTTTTTTTTGCAGATATCGTAATTAAAAGATCGGAGACAAGCAATGGGAGGGGACGAGGGCAAGCACATGATGATGTTCTTCCCCGGCCTGATGCAGATGAGGCACGGCAGCACCCTCAGCCAGGCGTACTCATCGCTGCCAGGGTTCCCTCCACAGGTGCACCTACCGATGATGCCGGGCGCGTTCCCGCCGCCGCCTCCACCTCCAACCCCGGCGGCGTATACGTGTGCTCGCCCGGGGTACGCCTACGCGCAAGGACACGCGTTCCCGTATCCGCCGCCGCTGCCGCCGGGGCCGTACGCGTGCCCTCCGCAAGGGTACCCTTACCCGGGCTCGGTGACGGCGGCGGCGCCGCACCAGGGTCTGCACTGATTCTGCTGTCCCAGCTCACGCATCGATCGATCCTAATATGTCAAAGCTCGTTTACTGATGCTCATGGAACGATCGATTAATATTGCTGTGGTTGTATCAGGTCACGGGAGCAGCGGCCATGGTGGCAGCAAGCGGCAGGTTGAGGTGATGGAGTCGACACCGAACTCCGGCGGCACAGCCACCACCGCCGCCGCCGCTGCGTCTGCGTCCGCGTATGGAGCAGGCAGTAATCTATCTCGCCGGCATGGTGGTGCTAAGAACGGGGCCTTTGGCTGCCTCAGCAACTGCTGTGGTGGCCACCATCGCAGGACGTAATCGTCGTTCAAGCATGCCGCTGCCCCTGGCCATGGTCACAAAGGCGAGTTCAGGTGTGGGCACCGCCCGGGAAAGGTCGAGCACATGCACGGCAAGTTCTGTGCCAAGTGCACCACGTGGAACTGACGTTGTTGTAGTACGTCTGTAACGCTAGTCTTTGCGATCTACGCTTCCGTTTTTAAATTGTTGCCTTTGGAACAACAGCTCTAGTTAGAAGAGTTGTTGTCGAAATTTAAGAACGGAGAGAGAGGGATGATATGGTTCATCAAGCATGCACTATATATATGGTAATGTGGTTTGCTTCTAAGTAGAAAAGATATCTGGGTATAGTGAACGAAGTGACAGTGATACTCTACGGTGAATTGATGCTGATCATATACTTATGTGGATGTGTTTTCGATTGCCTTAATGCTGTTGCTTTTGATTTTTTGAAATCAACGTTTGACTATTTGTCTTATTCAAAAATTTAGCAAAAATTAAAAATAACAAGCCAAGCTTAAAGTATTTGTAATAATAAATTATTTCACAATAAAATAAATAATGTTTTTATAAATTTTTTGAATAACTCGAATGGTCAAAGGTGGATGTTTGAAAATATAAAAACACAGTTATTTTGAGACGGAGGGAGTATTAACTATTTTATTTTGATGTGATTAGTGATGCTGCTGAGTGTTGCTCGCCGTAAGTGATCGAACTCTAAAGATTCTTTAGAAATTAAAACATAAGCCACCAATTCGTTCACTGAAATTCAGTGACTCAACACCAACATCAGTACTGACATAAGCAGTCACAGTTTCTCCCCTTCTCATTCCACCTACCAGGCTCCATTTACCACGAGCTCTTTCCTACTCAGCGAATACCTTTTCGTTCAGCTGGAAGGCCTTGGTGAAGAAGGCAGGCCAGCAGAGGTACGTCGAGAGGATGCTGCTGACGGTGGACGCGCCCATGAGCATGTTCATCACCACGATCTGCAGCTGGATGGCATCCAGCGGCGACGCGCCGCCCATGATCAGCCCCGTCATCGCGCCCGGCAGCACGATCAGACCCACCGTCTTCGCGTTGTCGATCACCGGAGACAAAGCGAGCACCAGCGACCTCTTCACCGGCTGCAGCGTCGCCCGACGCGGGGTCGCGCCCAGCGCGAGTGCCGTCTCCACCTGCAACGCGTTGTTTACAGGAAGGAGATGTGAATCTTCCTAGGTCGTATTTGCAAATCAAATATAAAAGTTTTGGTTCTAAAATACTGGGAAATTTAAGTTATAAACTTTGTGTAATATGGGTGAGCTAATCAGAGGTGACCCAGAGCTGGTACTGATGTAACCCTCTCTGACTTTCTCGTCCGTGACCCGTTTCTTTTTGGAGAATCGAAAGGGAGCAAAGTAGAGTACTCCTAGGAAGAACTGACCAGGTTCCTCTGGATCTTGACGTCCTCCCTGAGCTTCTTCATGGTGACGCCGGTGACGGTCATGGCGTTGCCGACCATCATGCCGGCAACGGGGATGATGTACCGCAGCGTGCAGGGGAACACGTTGAGCAAGACGAGCAGGAACATGGTGACGGAAGTGCCCACCAGGATGGACACGCACGCGATGTGTTTCCCCCGGGAAACATGCCTCGCGCGCTGGCCCGCCGTCAACCCGGCCACCGTCACCTGAGCCGTTTCAACAAATTTCATCGAATTGGTTGTCATTTATCAGTAGGATTGAAGTTGAGCTGATTATTCTCTTGAGGGACGAGACGAGAGTACGAGACCAAGAACAGAGATCAAAGCAAGGATTTTTCAGAGTGATTGGGAAGTGGGAACGGTTTGCTGATGAGTGGTTAGGTTACCATGAAGAGGTAGGCGAGGAGGATCCAGAGCACGTTCTTCTGGGTGAAGACGAACTGGAGGACGAAGCCGATGACGGAGAGCTGGAGGAAGGTGCGCGCGATGCCGTAGAGCATCTCGCCCTCGAGCCCCAACCGTTGCGTGAAGCTCAGCGCGACGGCCATGGCGACCACGGCAGTGGCGGCCAGCGGCTTCAGCATGCCGACCAGGAAGCCCCGTGGCAGCGAGGGCTTCGCGGCGGTGGCACGGGGCTTCAAGGGCATTCGACAGCGGGTCAGCGCATCGGGCAGCGGCAAGCTCAGCGGAGGCGCTCTGTCGCGCACTCCGTTTCCGAAATGCACTGTGATACACGTATCAGTCCCTGGATCAGTAGCTGATACGCACAACACAACAGAATGTATATCGAAAGCATACTTCGAAAGGAAAAACTTTACCTGAGATAGGACTTTTAGTGGCCATACCATGAGGATCTCTACGATCCTACACCGGTTGACCAACTAAAAGTAGAGCAGGCAGCGAACACCAGGGTCTAAATTCACAAGCAGACTTGGGAAGCAGAACAAAACCAGCACAAAACCTACGCGATCCTCACTGTCTAAAATCACAAATGCAGGCGAGTGAGTACATAAGGTACTCAGCAAGCTCCAACACTAAGCAAAGGCATAAGTATAGATACACATTGGTTGTAGCAAAGATGAGGCAGCAAGGTCCATGTTGCCAAGAGCCAGTTTTATGCAAGGTTCACTACAGAAGATTTCAAAAGGGAGTGAAAGCATTTATTATCCATACATTAATAAGTTGGACCTGGGGGAGTATAAACCGTTCCCGCCAGTTCCCTAATTTTTAGCTGAAAGGGCCTCCACTATCCCCTCCAGACACTTTCCAAAACACGGGTAGCTACACCCACTCACACATCAAGGCGGTATAGAAAACCTAATCGTAGGGCGCCCGAACAGTAGCATGTCAATGCCGTGACAACGGCCTATCCAGAAGGATTTTTAACTTTGCAGAGGTTGTACACTGTACCCACAGGTTATGCTACTCCTGATTATTAGAGTTGCATAACGCTTATCCCACATCTACGCAGTTTTTCACAGATTCCACCCAAGGTGCAAACAGGGGCCATCCCTCGGGGTTTTCCAGGCCATCGATGACGCGTCGGTACATCCCGGAGCCGCGTCGTGAATATCCACCGCATTCACGCCTTTTCTTGGTCCCCTCCAATCCCTGGGTATTACCAAACCAGGGGCTATATCCGCGGGCTTACGCTCTTGTGACGCGGGCAATTACCGTCGAAGGCCAGGCAGCGAGTCATCTCACGCCCTTCTCCTGTTCCCTTGTATCTTCACTACCGACCCCCCAGTGGTTCGATGTGGAAAGAATACGTAGAGGGCATAAGTCCTGTCCAAAATGTACAGGTTCTGTAGTTGCACGGGAATTACCAAGTCGAGGGCTAACGAACCGGTCCTTATATGGCAGGAGTGGCGGTCTCATCCACGGCAGGTGGACCACAGCGAAGCCTACACACCTATCACTATCACCTCAGGTGAGCCTCACCCCACGGCCAGAAACATCCCTTCTTCACCTAGCACCAGTTATTCTAATCCCGCCCCCTTTTATTTGTACTCACACCACCAAACCCTTTCAACTCATTTTGCAAATTAATGGTATATGGTGTGGCGGTGCAGAGCACCGTAAATGGGGTCCTAAACAGATCTAGTACAAGGTAATATCCGTTCCGTAAAACTATCTAGGAACGGAATCCCTATGGCTATCAAGGACATTCCGTCAATGGTTTTCAAGGAAGGTATTCATATCTATACAGCAAGTTACTGACATAAATATAAATACTTAGGAACAAGTAGGATTATTACTAACATAATGTTTCAAACCAAAATATCATGCATAGCAGAATAAATAGGCATTATAGGAGCGTTAGCAAATTATAAGTTCAATATGAGGTTAGAGCTTGCCTGCAAATTCCTTAATCTTCAAGCTTGAGGTTGGAAGCTTCTTTTTCAAGATCTTAATCTTCAATCTCTGGCTTCGCGCCCAATCTACGAGCTTCTCTTCATACATAGACTTTCTGGTTCCTCTTGAGGCTTGACTCTTCCTTACTCTCAACGTTATCTACGCGAAAGGAAACACCTAATAAAACTACCGAAAAAGGAAACAAGGCTCGGGAAGAAGCAATAAAATCCAAAGAACTTCGAAACCAATTAAATTCTGCGAGGAAAACCTAAGGCAGGTCATGCATGATGCGGTGATTAGTTATTACGAGGAGCGGTGAGGCCCACTAGCATGGCTATTGGAGAGGCATGTGCATGTGTAGGTCTGTGAACAGTACTTCATTTTATGTAGACCTTAATTTAGGGCCATTCACTACTTGTTGGCCATTAGAGTTATTCTGATTGATACCTAGTGATTAAACTATATCATGAGTGCATTGTGCGTGCTTCTATGTCACGGCTCATAACCTGAGTTATCCGTGTATATTGTGCACTTGCACTTATCATTGGCCTGTGCTTATATCTATGTATCATGGTTTCGAATGTGAGCGCGACTTAAGATTGCACGTGTGCCGGTGTGTATTGATGTAAAGTGAAATACATAAGTATTCTAATTAATTTATGCTTACTTTCTAACATGCCCGTAGGTGGTCGAGTATTTAGCTATTAACTATCTAGTTACGTCGTTAGTGCTAGTAGGTGGTACGTGCACTAGTGCATGCCAATATAGTGCACGGGCTTTCTAGTGAATACTTCTTGATTCTACTATATAATTGAACTCCTACACTAATAACTGGCATTATCTGTGACGTGGTGATGGGCATATTGCTACGGTTAGTTATTTAGTTTATACCTATATGAATGTACTACTTTAGGTGCTTAATAATTAATTACCTAACTTATTTTATATAATTAAATTACTAAAACAGACAAGTGGCACAAGCGCTAAAAGGGTGCCCTTACGTGGGTGACTACATGGCAGGTTGCTTATGGGCTGCTAACTAAAGTGTTTACTTACTTCCTAGTATTTAGTTATTAGTGTTTAGCTATTAATTCTATAATTCTAATTTTAAGTTAGGTTATTTAGTGCTAACATGGTGCGCGTACTAATGTGTGCTAAATAATGAGGTTATGCTATGCTGTGGCGTGCTTTAGCTAGTATAAATCTATGCTTAGAATGCATCATAGTTAAAGACTTGCACTAACAACGATAAAACAAAAGAAGAAACACGATTAAACTCGGCGAAGAACTTACTACTGAAACAAACCAGCAAGATCAGAGGTTGGCTGAGGTGTGGAGGACTTGATGTGATGGAGCTTGAGATAATGGTTCCAATCGCACCAAGATCACTGAAAACTTAGTTAAGGTGTAGCGGTGGTGAGGCGAACAAGGTGTTCACGATGGGAAATAGGAAATTCCCCTCGCGAACACGCTACCGGGCATGTGTCCATAGTTGACGGGTATGTGTGCAGGCGTGAAACAGGGGACAAACCTCATGGTGATGTTGCCAGCTGGTCTATGACCGAAAACTGGCAAAGGCTGCGTGGACACTTGGCTCGGCCTGTGTCCACGGCCTCTGGACACACGGCTGCCCAGAATCGGGGATTTCTCCGTGGACACAGAGTTCTGTGACGTGTTCGTGGACATGTGAACATGTGGGCTGTGATCGTGTCCGTGGACACGTGGACTATGACGTGTCCGTGGACAGGGTTTTGTGAAAGTTTGGGGTTTTGTGAAAGTTCGGGGATTCGTGAACACGTGAGAGTGAAAGTTCGGGGTTTTGTGAAAGTTCGGAGATTCGTGGACACGTGAAAGTTCGGGGCTTTCGTGGACACGGGCAAGTTCGGGGTTTGCGTGGACATGGGAAAGTTCGGGGTTTCCATGGACACGGGAAAGTTCAGGGTTTTCGTGGACACGGGAAAGTTCGGGGTTTTCCGTGGACACGGGAAAGTTCGGGGTTTTTCGTGGACACAGGAAAGTTCGGGGTTTCCGTGGACACGGGAAAGTTTGGGGTTTTTGTGAACACGGGAAAGTTCGGGGTTTCCGTGGACACGGGAAAATTCGGGGTTTCCGGGGACACGGGAAAATTCGGGGTTTCCGGGGACACGGAAAAGTTCGGGGTTTCCGGGGACACGGGAAAATTCGGGGTTTCCGGGGACACGGAAAAGTTCGGGGTTTCCGTGGACACGGGAAAGTTTGGGGTTTTTCGTGGACACGGGAAAGTCGGGGTTTTTCGTGGACACGGGAAAGTCGGGGTTTTCCGTGGACACGGGAAAGTTCGGGATTTCCGTGGACACGGGAAAGTTCGGGGATTTTGTGGACACGGGAAAGTTTGGGGTTTCCGTGGACACGGGAAAGGTCGGGGTTTCCGTGGACACGGAAAAATTCGGGGTTTCGGGAAAGTTCGGGGTTTCCGTGGACACGGTAAAGTTCAGGGTTTCCGTGGACACGGGAAACTTCGGGGTTTTTCGTGGACACGGGAAAGTTCGGGGTTTCCGTGGACACGTAGACACGGGAACTGTGATCGTGTCCGTGGACACGTGGAAACTGTGACGAGTCCGTGGACACGTGGACACGGGAACGGTGATCGTGTCCGTGGACACGTAGACACGGGAACTGTGATCATGTCCGTGGACATGTGAAAACTGTGACGTGTCCGTGGACACGTGGACACGGGAGCTGTGATCGTGTCCGTGGACATGTGAAAACTGTAACGTGTCCGTGAACACGGGAAAACTGTGTCTGTGGACACGTGGCCAGTGCTGTGTCCGTGCCCATGGACACGTCTTCCGAGTCCGGTAGTGACCCGACTGGGGGTCACGGAAGCGTGACCGTGTCCAAGCTTATGGACACGAGGTCCGGGTCCAGTGGTGACCCGGCTCGGGGTCACGGGAGCATGACTGTGTCCAAGTTCGTTTTCACGCGCTCCGGGTCTAGGACACATGTGAACGGATCAGGCGGTTACCGTGTCAGGGACATGTGCCGACTACCGTGTCCAACCCTCAGGGTGTATGTGTGTATGCATGAGGGTGTTTCTGCAATTACAGAAATAAACAGGGATCTTGGTGTAAAAATGAATATGACTATTTTGTGATGAAATAGGAGATCAGGGAGCTTTTTGAAAGGGGTCTTTACCATGCGGAATGCGGCAGGGATTGATATGCGAGGAATTGGATTTCTAGGGACTCGATGAAAAATATCCAAGGGACACCTGCCAAAGCATATCAATTAAATATAAATTTCAAGGAAGTATGGGGGTATTTCTGCAAAAGGGGCTTTTACCCAGGTGGCTTCACTCTCCAACTGGAGAGCCGTGGGCTTCGCCCACGCTCTGCAGGTCATGCGGCCAGAGCCAGTCCACGCCGTCGCCATGGACCTCGCCGGCGCTGGGGCGGCTCGCCGGCTGGAGGGCTGGCGGCTCGGCCGGAGGAAGGGCAGGGCGGCGCGCTGAAACTTTCCCTGTGCTCGAGCAAGCAGGGGAGGCACGGCAGTGCATCGACGTCAGTTGCAGAGGCAACGCACGGCGGCAGCACACGATGTTAGGGCAGAAGCGGCGTCGAGGAGCTCGGGATTCCGATGGAGGAGCTCGATGACGATGCGAGGATCCTTTCCTTGGGCTCAGTTTCACCGGGGAAACGCCGAGGAGCACCGGCCACAGAGGAGGGCGGCGCGCCATGGCAGCGAGCGGCGATAGCTCGGCTCTGATCGATTTCCGACTGGGCACGGCAGACCACTCGAGTCAGCAGCTAGGGGCAGAGGTGCCTAAGTGGTCTGGAGCTAAGGGAGCTCGCCGGAGAGCGGAAATCGCGGCGGCGATTGATGAGCAGCGGTGTCCGGTAATTGAGGGGAAAGGGTCGATTTGGGGCCCGATTCTGGGTGAGGAGATGCGGTGCGTGGTCCTGAGAGTGGGAGGGACAGGGCGCGAGGTTGGAGCTGAGGTGAGGGACAAGGCCGACAGTGGCTTGGTCGCCGGTGGCTGGAACGGCAAGGGCGGCAAGGCGGCGCGCCGGCTCTGCAGCAGGGCAACCGAATAGGGATGGTGCGCGGTTGCTTCGACTCGAAGGTGTTGCAGCGCGTGGAGGAGCACGTGGCAGGGCGTGGGTCGCAGGTGCAGCGCATGGATGGGCGCGTGGCGCTGCTCGCGCCGATGTGTTGGCTAAATGGCGCAAGGAAGAAGACAACGCTGACGAGTGGGACCCGCGACTTCTTTGTATTTTTCTGATTTTCCAGAATTTCAGCAGAAGCCTCTGTTTTTCCTTCAAAAGGTCAACTTGCCGAGCTCCGATAAACGTGAAATTTTGTAGGATTGAAGTACTTTTTAAGATGAACAACTTTCGTTTTAGGATTATCTTCAAATTCTGAATAGATTTTATTCTATGAAATTAGGAGGATAAATGGCTATTTGAATAGAGTAACTTAATTTGGACGGGGTCAAAAGGTTCAAAAGAATTGAATGTGTTTGGAATTCAAGGACTTCGATGGGCTTCAAATTACAAATGATTGAGTTCAAAGGAATTGAATGGATTTGAAATTTAACGATATTTGGTTGTATTTAGGATTCAAGGAATGGGATTAAGAACGCAAGAAAACAAACGGTAAGGAAAAGAAAAATAAAAAGGAGCTCAATCACTTGTCACACCTCAAATTTTAATATTTTGAAATCTTCAATTTAGATAAGTTTTAAATTTAGTGAGGTTTTTGCCTTTTGAAATAGGAAAGAAAAGAAGAGACGGGAAATGAAAAGAAAAAATTGTTAGGGTGAGAGTTAGAAAAATTTTGAATTTCGCGTTTTTAAACTTTTCCTAAAATTCGGAATGTCACACGCTCACAGCGCGGCAAGGTCGCATGGCGGCGGGGCACGGCAGGACGGCGAGCAGCATGCGGCTGGAGCTCAGCGAGGAGGGGGCGAGCAGCAGGCAGCGGGGCCAGGGCGGCGGCGGCCAAGCAAACGACGGCAGGCGGTGAGCTGCAGTGGGCAAGCTGCCTTTTTTTTAACCGGCCCCACATCCTTTCCCTAGGAATCTTTTTTCTAGGGTCCCTATGGTTTATTCGGAAACTGTAGGACACATTCTTTTTTCCGTCACTATTTTTCTAGAAAACGTTTCCTAAGGTATTTCGTAGGAAAATAATTTTTTTAGTGTTTTTCACTCTTTTCTATTCACTCTTTCCCTAAGGTTTTGGTTCTTAGGAAACCAGTTGATTCTAATAGTGTGTCTATTACTTTCTACAAATACATGGTGATAAGTAGTAGTAATTCACAGTTAACATTGATGGTATCCAAAAATGCTTCATTTTTATTGACCACACGACAACTCAGTCCAAACACCACAAAGATCCCCAAAGGCACATCTTGCAAAACCAAACCTTAATTTATTGGCCATAAAAATAATAATACAGTCGCTTAATTAGTCAGCAAAGACTTTGCGTTGGAGCTGGAATGCCTTAGTGAAGAACACGGTCCCGCAGAGGTAGCTGCAGAGGATGCTGCTGACGGTGGCGGCTCCCATGAGCATGTTCTCGACGACGATCTGCAGCTGGACGGCCTCCAACGGCGACGCACCGCCCATGATGAGCCCGGTCATGGCGCCCGGCAGCGTGATCAGCCCCACGGTCTTCGCGTGGTCGACTGTCGGCGACACCGCGATCACCAGCGCGCTCTTTACCTGCTGCAGCGTCGCCTGCCGCCGCTTTGCGCCCAGAGCGAGCGCCGTCTCCACCAGGATCCTCTCCGTCTTGACGTCGTCCCGGAGCTGCTTCATCGTGACAGCGGCCAGCGGGACAGCAGGTCGGCCTTGGGCGACGAGCGGCAGTCTCCAGTGACAGGGGCGGAAGCTGGCTAGCCTGCGCCCAGCGCAGTGTGACCCAGCAGCGGCGTGGACTTCACGGCGAGGGCTTCTGCCTGTGGCGGCGCGGGCTTCGCGGCGGTTGCGCGCGGCTTCAAGGGCGTTCGACAGCGGGTCGGCGCATCGGGCAGCGGGGTCCTGTTTCCTCACAGCTTTTTACATGTCCTCACTGCTTTCTTCAGGTAGCTTGGTGACGCAATGGGAGGAGGCAAGGACAAGCATGACGAGAGCGACAAGGGGCTCTTCTCCAACCTGATGCACGGTGTTGCCGGTGGCCATGGGTACCCACCTCACGGCTATCCTCCGCAAGGCTACCCGCCACAGCCGGGCGCGTACCCGCCTCCCCCACCTGGAGCGTACCCTCCTCCACCTGGGGCGTACCCTCCTCCTCCACCTGGGGCGTACCCTCCTCCACCTGGGGCGTACCCGCCGCAGCACGGCTACCCTCAGCCAGGTGGCTACCCGCAGCACGGCTACCCTCCTAGTGGTTACCCCGGCGGATCTCACCAGGGTGGTATGAACTGCTCTTCATTCTATGTTTTGTTTCTTTCGTTCTTTTAGCTTTTTTCAGTTTTCCAAATAGGTTGTGGTATGTGCTCATTTTAGATGGTACTACACTTAGTCCCTGTGGATTGTTGGCTTTCTGTTGTTCGATATATTTATTTGTTCGCTGCAGCCATTTTCTATACTGCCAATCATCTTGTGTTGAATCGTTTTGGGAGTTCAGCAGCTCTGTTTTATATTTTCAACCTAATGGTGAAACTTAATCTGATTTGTGGCCATGGACTCTTGTGGTTGCAGGTCACAGCAGCAGCCACGGTGGTGGCCACACGGGTCTGCTAGCCGGAGGCGCCGCCGCCGCAGCCGCCGCATACGGAGCGCACAAACTCTCCCACGGCCACGGCGGAGGCCACGGAGTGTTCGGAGGTCACGGAGGTCACGGAGGCTACGGCGGGTACGGCCACGGCTACGGCGGCCACGGCAAGTTCAAGCACGGCAAGCACGGCCACGGCAAGTTCAAGCACGGCAAGCACGGCCACGGCATGTTCGGTGGCGGCAAGTTCAAGAAGTGGAAGTAATGGGATCGTCAATCGGCACTCCTAAAAACTCTGTATTATAGCTGGGTGACCGGTATCTGCACTATACTAGTTTGTGCGCGAGTGGCAAGACATGTGTGCTAATAATTGATGGCATAACCTTTTGCCGATAGATACCCTGTTGGTAGAAATGCTCAAAATTATTGTGTGGTGGTTTGATGCTGATACCCTGCTTTTAACGGTCTCCACTGAAAGAGGATCGTTCTGGTCCTGGCCGTGACTTGAAGCTGACGCTGAGTGCTGATGCTTACAGTAAAAGTGCGTGGGCTTTCTTGGTGGAATCGAGCTAAGCGATATACTATAAAATTTGTATTATTGTTGCGTGGCTATGCGTATACATAGGGCCTGTTTGGTTGGAGAATTTGCGTGGGACCTGCCGGCGTGGGGTATTCAGTATATATGACATGGATATGCTCATATGCATTATGAGTTTTTGCGATAATATTGAAGAAAATTGGAATGAAGCTATGGCCTATGCAGATATCTGCTCAGGTGGAGACTACTTCACCAAACTAGGGACGGGGAGGCAGAGCACATGTTTCAGTCTTATTTTTTTTTGGACGGTGGTCTCATTTAAATTCTTTATTTGCCACTGAAACTTGGGAGTATTTTTTATTCACCATCAGATGAACACGAAGATTCAAAATATTTTTTTTTATATCTCTCACGCGATTGAAAGCAAACAACTAAATTACTCGCTGCGGGCATACATACTGGCAACACCAACACTGTACTCATCGTACCAGGTGAAGATACACAGATAATGGAAATTATAATGAAAACCAGATAAGGTTGAAGGCTATACCTACAGTAATTTTTGTAGCATATAGATGGGATGAAATATTTAAACTAAAGGATATGTGGGAAGTGTATTTTTGACTGATGAAGAAGATAGGGGTATAAGTCCAATGTCAGATAAGGAATTTACTCAATGGTTTTTTTATACACACAAAAATAAGCCGCTGATCCAATATGCTCAGTAATACACCATCAACGGATATTGAAAGTGCAACTGTTTTCTTTAATTAGTCATTACATATGAAAGTTAATATGATTGTTTAACAAAATGATGTGATTCTTTAATTTGAACAAAACATTTAAACAAAATTATTAATTCCGTGAGTAGTTTCATTAGTTTTGATGGGTTTCCTCCCTCTCTCTTCTCGAGGGGGGGGGGGCGAGAAAAATGAGACTGAGAACGTCCTCATCTGAGTGTGGCATGTGACCTTTCGTTGTAAAAAGGGCCCCCCTACAATATAAAAACAACGTCAATTCTCAGCCTCTTGATTGCTCGATCCAACGGTTCTTGTCACGTTCTCACGTGAGTACGTCGGTAGAAAATCTGCTTTAGGGGGTGTGCCTTGTGCGCATTTGTATCTGAGCTCTTGCTCTTCGGAATTAAATTTGTGAAACTTTAGAGCTGAATCCTTTGGGCAGTGAGAG
>BCLG01001044.1:102511-123490 GCA_001602295.1 Zoysia matrella | reverse complement strand
GGCCCTCGACCCGCTGACGAGCGGGCCTGGGCCGCACGTTGCCGCCTCCGCCGCGGACAGGACGGTGACAATTACACCAACGGGACGGTTGCCAGAGCACGTCTGGCAGGCGACGTGACGCGGGCGCGTGAACCGCCACACCCACAATGCCGTCCGATCGAATTCAAATCAACTGCTCGGATCGACCGGCGGTTCAAATTCCTGGACGGCCCGATAGCCCTCCGCGTGGAGGCACGGGAGCCGTCCGATCCCCGTAACCGCAACGGCGGGTCCAAATAAGGGCAGGCGACCGAACGAAACCCCCCGCGTTTAGCTGACCGATAGCCAAGGCCGTCGGGCCGAACCATACGTTCAGGCGCTAATCACGGCTAAGCCTAGGCGCGATGCTGATCATGGGCAGGAACCGCATCGAACCGGTCCGACCTAGGCGTCTCACTGAACGAAAGACCGAGAACGACCTCGACCCGACCTCTAAGGTCGGAACGATGCGTGCACGCAGAACGAAACCCTTTGCGATCGACTGATCGACAGTCGAGGCCACCGGGCCAAGTCAAACAATCGGACGCTGATCATGACCTCGGTCTAGGCACGACGCCGACCACGGACAGTGCCTCGAAGCCAGCTCCCCAGACGCCCTACCAAGCGTAAGGACCGGGATCTACCTCGGTTCGACCTTAGCCATCGGCACGATGCCTGGCCGATTCCTCGGGTCGCTCTAGGACCGGGTGACGACCCGGCGGAGCGGTTTCGATAGGATCAACCGCCAACGAAACGTGGTCCGCATAACGATTCAGCCCACGACCGATCCTTTGGGTCGCCCGAGGGCTCGGGGGCTACGCCCTATGGGCGCGCTCGTGCGCACCCGTAGGAACACGACGAACTTTCGGAACGACCAGCCCGACGCCGCCTCAATCAAAGACCTCGAAGCGGCATCAGGCTCGGGGGCTACTGTCGAGATCGCGTACCCCGGGTACTCATTAGATCGCACTCCAACGGGAGAAAGTCGGGGGTCGGATGGCACGGGTTTCGACCCCTCCGCGACGACCTACGGCGGTCATATCTTAGCCGCGCAGGGGCGCGAAGACCCTGGGCTCCGAAGATCGACCCTCGGGAGCGACCCCCAGGAGGTAGGTACCGCGTTATAGTACATTTACTCTGGGAACCAGCTGCTATCCGTCCCGACGAGACAGGACGAGATTCACCACGGCGACACTCCAGCAGAAAGCTGCGACGGCTGCCAGACACGACGGGACAGCACTGTAGCCGGCGCAGTAGCGCCGGACGATCATCACAGTATCCGCCGCTGTGCCCGACGCGACGGGTCATGACCACGTCTGGACGGAACGAAATGATGTCGACAACGACGAAAGGGCCCACCTGTCGGCGAGACGGCAGGATCGTGTAAGGCCCATTGCCTGTAACCTCAGGGCTCCTTTATATAAAGGGAGACCCGAGGAGCGATAGAGAGAACGGTCGAACACCACCGCAAGCAACAGCCACAAACACACGAAAGACAAACTCGAACCCCATCAGAACCCAAGAATCTTTGCACCGTTCCGAGCAAGCATCCCCCATTTTCTCACGTTCTGAGTCCTCCCGCGAAGAGAGATTTTCGTCTTGTAACATTATCCTTGAGATAATACGCTCTCTGAACGTAGGGTATTACATCGTTCGGGTGGCCCGAACCAGGTAAAAATCCCCTTGAGTCTACCTCAGATTAGGCTATATCGAATCCGAAAGCATATCATCCCCACGATCGTATATTTACTGTGTCGATGGTCAGAACACCGACAACAGTTATCGTTGTAATCTCCTCTAGCAGTAGCACATGGTATATTGATATCACGATTTACATTTTTTCATCAGACAGAAGATCTCGCTCTGCGTACTTCTTGCACACTAGTTTGCGCACTTTTAGCAGCTGACCTCACGTTAACCATGCCAGAAGTTCATATTGGCACTGCTCTTTTTTATCCGATTATGAAGAGCGCAGTGGATCTTGCTTGACCTGTAGAATCCGGGTTAGCCTGCTTCCGAACCCAAAGGGCCTGCCGACATCAACGTTTATATCAGAATAAACCAGCAACAAGCCAACACTTCGACTGCACAGCAGCACAGCCACAGCGCGAGAACACCATCTTACGAAATTTATGGTCGGAATGAGAGGAGACACTGAGTTTTCAGATACTCCTAGCTGTTGCACACTCCAATAACAGCAGCGTGACACATGTGTCTTATAACAGTACATCTCCACCGTTCTGACGCTTGCTTGCACTTGTAGGATGGAGACCTGACATTGTCAATCACCACCCAAAGAATTGTGTCTAAGCTTCAACCCCGAACAGTCGAGCCCGTGAGCAAGCGGGGTCGCATCAACACGATGACAAGATCCAGGAAAGACGGAGTGCGAACGTCGAGCAGAGAAAGATGAGACGTGGTTGGCTGATCGAATCCATTGTCTTCGTCGGACCGGAGTGCGATCCATATAGTTCCTGCACCGGTGGACGCTTACGATAACGCGAAGTACCACCAGCTTCAAAAATCAAAATGACCAGGCGAAATGTTTGTATGCGTATCAGCGCCTGGAATGGTCGATCCTTGGCTGGAGGCAAACCCGCGACGGCGATAACCGGCCTATCGCTGGTCTCTCAGCCCACCCATTTATCCAAAACCAGGCAAAACCGGCCCAAAAAGGTCAAACGTGGGGCAGAAACGTCAACCGAGGCCTGCTACGCCCCCTTCAGGCGGCCCAGCCCCTTCCAAATTCCCCACGCAAGTACGCAACCCACCCGGGGGCCGGGGCCTCAATGGCGCTCTTCCCTCGCGGGCGCTGCCGGCAGCGCCAGCGAGGCCGCGGCGCTCGTGGCTCCCCGCGTTTCCCAGTCTGTCCCCGCCCTCCCGGTCTACTCCGCGCGCAGCCGCTACCCGCGCCTCTGCCTGCGCGTCGCGGCCTCGCCCCCGGAGGCCGCGGAGAGAGAGAGAGAGAGAGAGAGAGAGAGAGAGAGAGAGAGAGAGAGAGAGAGAGAGAGAGAGAGAGCAGGATCAGCAGGGGGAGAAGCGCCGGATGCTGTACGTGCCCAACCTGCTTTGGTCCCCTCCCCGCGCCGGAGGTCGAGAAACTCCCTGCATTCCTATTCATGTCTTAACTGCAGCTACGCCCTAACATTTTTTTTCCAGAGTAGGACTTTAGTTTTTGCTCGTTATTGAGATAGCGATTTCTCTCCCGCGAAATTGATGTACTAATAAATAAGGGGGAATATGGTTATTGGTTGAGGCTTCATAAGCTATAAAATGGATATATTGCCATATTGAAACTGACGAATTTCTTTGATTTACTGCTCCCAAAGGTGTTTCCTAGGCCGTTGTGGCTGTGTTTAAATTTGAAAAGAGAGAATTGAATCTGTTTGGTCCTTTTGGATAAGAAGCGGTGAAACTTGGCTATAACAATGATCTACATGCCACCAATTTTCTATGATTTCTATTCTAGGAGGAACAGTTTGGCCCAGAGGAGCATATTTTAACTCTACACAATCCAGTGCAGATGTCCCCACAAATTTTAAGGGACTAAACTAGGCAAGATAGATGTTAACTAAAATCTGTGCTCCAAAACAAGCTCAGGAGATTCTTTTTTCTTTTCTTTTCTTAACGTTAAAGGGGTCAAAGTCATAAAGCAACGTCTACTAGTGGGACTGAGTCTTTAGGAAAAAGAAAAGAGCAATCTTATTCCTCTTTTCATGCATCCACCACTTCATATGCCTTCTCTAACAAATCTTCTATTAATCTATCCCCATTAAAATATGTCATTGCTAATGAACTGCTGTCTTAATGGTATGATATAAGGAACTAAGAAAAGTGACTTCATTCTCCTAGCTTAACTTTTGATCTTTATCTCATTATCTTCTAGGTGCTATACAAGAGTTACTTGGTGAGCCAAATTTGATGCATAAAAGAAAGTAAAATAAGTTTGTAGTTGCATGTTTCAATCCATTTTAACGAGTTCAAATAATATATATTCTTTATGAATACATGTGGAAGCAAATTGGTGGGTAGAGTAAAGCACACATTTACAATGGCTATGTGCAAAAGACTCAAAATGATCGGACCCTTCCTCGGCGGGAGCTAATTGCACCAGGCTGCCTTTTATTTAGATTGTTATTGACATTTTTTACAACACATGAAAATTTTAGCAACTTCCAATTCTCTCTTCTTAGATCCCTTTACTTTCAAAAGAACTTCTCTTAGAAAGTGCATGATCTCTAAATTAAAAATATTAACTCCACGAACAAGAGTCAACTCTATGTTTTCCTCACAAAATTGATTAAGATTTAAGACCTTATTATTTTGCTCCTGTAAGAGAATTTAAACAAAATTTATGTCCTTGCTTTATCAATCGAAACTTGTAGTTGTACCTATGCTTCTTTGATGCTGCTGTGCCACCATGTCCAGTTTCTTTTTTGGAGTCTTATCTTTATATCTTGCAGGTTATCATCATATCAACCGGATATCTTCTCTTCCTCGTGTGATGTGTGTGTGGCAAATGGGCAAAGGAGCAGCAGCAGGGCAAAGAGAGAAAAGGAAAGAAGAGCTGCAGCACCAAAAAACAAAAAGATGTCCTCCCAAATCCCAACCACTAGCTCAGGTCCTCAGCGTCTCCCTCCCTCAAGATACTTTGCTTTGCAAGCATGTCCCATCTCCCCCTCTGTGTGTCAAAGCCAGCCAGTGGCATCATCTGATCTCTTTTCTCGTATCCTCACAACTCCCAACACAGAGAAGGCACAACGGATGGAAGGCACATACTATATCACTTATCATCTCATCACAATGATTTGGCTCAGAAACTCACAGTAGAGGTGCTGCTAGCACCTAAAACCTTGGTCTCAGACTGAGCCAAGTACGTTACCTCTGTCCCAGTTTCTCCCTCTGCCATTTCTGCTTCCAGAATTCGTGCTGGGACTGGGAGGAAATGGCTTCTTCGCCGCTTGCAATTACAGGGGGACAGCCTACCCGGGTCCCCTATGAGCCAACCAGAGATTGCTCTCAGGGGTTGTGCAGCATGTACTGCCCCCAGTGGTGCTACTTCATCTTCCCTCCGCCGCCTCCATTGGACATCGGCGGCCCAAGTACCGACGATGCTGGTCCCATATTCTCCCCTCTTGTCATTGCAATCATCGGTGTACTGGCCATTGCCTTCCTCCTTGTGAGCTACTTCACCTTCATCTCCAGCTACTGTGGTACCTTTGGCTCATTTCAGGGAAGGGTCTTCCGCTCCTACTCGGGCGGTCGTACCCGTAGTGCTGCTGGTGGTGGCAGCGGCCATAGACAGTCCAGGAGCCCAGAATCTTGGAACGTCTCTCCGGCGGGCGGGTTGGATGAGACCTTGATCAGCAAGATCACCTTGTGCAAATACAAGCGTGACGACGCCTTGATCCACACCACAGATTGTTCCGTCTGCCTCGGTGAGTTCAGGGATGGGGAAAGCCTCCGGCTGCTACCCAAGTGCAGCCACGCCTTCCACCAGCAATGCGTTGACAAGTGGCTCAAGTCACACTCCAATTGTCCTCTCTGCCGCTCCAACATCACTTTCATCTCCATGGGGACGGTGACGCTGGAGCCAGTGGGCTGCGGTCCAGACCAGAGTGGGAGAGGTGCAAACACCCATGAGGTGGTTGTGGTGATGGATGATTTGGAGATCGTCTGTGAGCAGCATCAGAATGCAGGGAGCAGCACCGATGGTTGTGATCATGAATCAACTGGTGGCCCAGAAAGACTGCGTGAGGCTGACAGCAAGGCTGAGATCAGAGAAGAAGTATCGCCGCCGAAGAGGGAGCCTTCATCGTCATCAGGCCCCAACCTGGACGGCCGCATGTCCATTGCTGATGTGCTGCATTCCAGCATCGAAGATGAGCTAATGGTAGCCAGGGAGAGTGGCCTCCTTGCAGGTGGCATCGGTACATCAAGACTGTGCCATGGTGAGAACAGCAAGGAATGGGGCCGCAGCAGCCGGCGTGCATTGCAGGACGCTATGGATTCTGTGACGACGAAGAGATTGCCGCCTGCTGGGCGATCGTGCTTCAGTAGTGACAGTGGAAGAGATTCAGACATTCCCATGTGAGCTGTCGGTTCTGAATATCAGATTTTCCCTAGGATACTCTGGACAACCGGCTTTCTTGTTTCTTTGCAAGATGGAATGTGAGCGGCAAATCAAGGGCACCAATCCAATTCTGGGTATGTGGTCATGTCTCGTGGTGTTGTTCATCTCCGTGACAAATGGTTCTTCTGCAATTCTTGGTGAGGTCTCTTTCTGCTAGATTGATCAACATGTCGGATCCCTTCTTTTTGGCTCTTCCATCTGGAGTATTACGATGTCACATATAGGATTCTTTCTGTAGACATGTCCTTATTGCCAGTTCAGTAACATGCAAACAGTTTTCTGCCGCGTTGGTATTAAACTGCCGTTTTCTATTTCTTTTGAATTCTTTGTTGTGTGTGACTTCTCCATTACTAGTTGCAGAGCAGTGTGCAATATAATCGTGCAATGCATTCGGATGGACTGATTCTTGTCACATGAAGTTTGGAAAAAAAAAACTTTCTTTTGCAGCTTTAAAAAAATACCGAACTCCAGTAGGGAACACCATCATACTAACCCGATAAAGCATGTTTGCAACGCATATTTGTCGCTGAAGCTTCCTATCTACGTGGTCCATAGATCACCTTAGCCTGAACAACAAAGCTAGTACATAGGCTTTGTTTGACGCAGTTGGAACTTGTTCAAAAAACAGTTTAATTTTTTAGTTGGTAGAAAGCAGTTAAAAAATAAGTTGGTTTTTAATTTATTTTGAGAAGTTTTTAATTAATAAGCTGTGAAATAAATTTACTGTTTAATGTAGTTTTTTTTTATTTCTGTAAATAAGTTGGCCATATATTCGTCGTCAGATCTTGGGTCTGTGACTGTTCAGAATCCGATCCCCTTCCACTTTGCGAAAATAAAAATCGGCTCTTTTTTTCGGCGACCACTCGCTGCTTTTGTTCCCTGATGCGTAAAGAGAAAGCAGTACCATTGAAGTTTCCCTGACGGGCGACGACGGTGGAATCTCTGCGATTCGGTGGTGGCCTGGGTAACATGTGGCTTTGAGATTCCAAAGCTGTGGCTCGCGATTAGGAGTTGATGTAAACAGGAGCGTGAGCCATCGCTGATCTTTCAGCCCTGAAAACTTTACACGAAACCCACGACGCTTGACTGCTTGTTTGGTGCTTATTTCGGTTGGCAAATTACTGCGACATGTCGTTATGAACTAGTGCACGGCTATGGTAGTCTGGTCTTTGTCTCAGACTCAGTGCCCCTACATCGCTCGTACCTGGCGGTTGGTTCGCATGGCTTCCTACTCTCGCTCTCCGTGACCGGTATCCGTCGTTGTCGGACTCGCGACTTGTGAACGATTCGAACTGTTGAAGCTTCTCTTGCGGCAATGACCCGCAGCTCGCCGTACGCCACAGTTTTCTTCGTTCCCGTACCTGAATGCAACTTGATCGATGCGTCCTTGACAGGGACGAGAACGAAGGCTAAACTACCCGGCCAGCATTGCCGAGAAAGCGGACGCGTCCCCAGTCCTAGTACCTCTAGCTCTGTACGAAATGGAATGAAATGCTAGCGGCGGTACGCGGCGGTATTGCACTAGGCCACCGTTGCTTTCATCGCTTTCTTTGTTTATTTCTCTCTCACTTTTTTTCTTTTGAAATGTGCTTTTCTTTCTTTCGAAACTGCAGTGGCAACGTGGAGCAAAGCAGGTCAAAAAAGGCTGTGCGGGACTGGGGCTCCGCGAGATCTGGGTCGCTTTGCACCCTGTGTCCATAAAAACTAAAGGTGGGCTTCCAAGGCTGCACTCGATGTCGCGAACGAGAGGGGAGAAGTAGGATGGGCCGGCCCTTTACAAATGCAGCTTTCCTCTTGGAATCTTGGATCATGGAGGTCCGGAACCCGTATTTCGGACAATTCTGTTGGTAATCCAAGCCTAGGTAGGCGGCCTTTCGTCAGCCCAAATTAAGGGCTGGCGACAAAAACCTCGGCATTGCCGCCACCGCCTGGAGACTCGCCGGGAACTACCACCGGCGAACCGTACCGCCGTGACAGCGACATAGGCACGTACAAGTACAGCGGCGCAAACAAGCGGTGGCTAGATCGACTTTGCACGAACACCTTTTTTTTTTTTTTCTGTCGATTGCACGAACACAACCTAAAAAAACCTGCATGTCTATTGCAGATCAAGCATGCGTCTTATTAGGGGTTACAACTTACTACACGCTAATTGAAACACGGCTCTGCTGCTACTTCACTCTACAAACATCACGCGACGAACCAACCCACCTCCCCGGCTCGTCGTCGCACTGCACGGCGTTTCGCCGAGATCGAAGACCCGCTGATCGAGCTCACAGGTGGCGATCGACGCGCTAGCTGAGGCCCGGCGTCTGCCCCACGCCGGCGGCGAGCACCCGCTGCTGCGTCGTCGCCTCGGCTTCGATGATGCACATGACGTGGTGCACCGCCGCCGCGATCTCGTCCGCCGCCGTCAGGGCGCAGCCTTCCTCCACCTGCAACGCAAGGAAAGAAAGCTTGTGAGACTCGCCTGCGGCAACTGTGGCTGGTGCAGTGGTGGCATGCAATCTTCAGAGAGGGAATCGCCAGGTCACGCATCGACGAAATAGTGACGGGCGTAAAGATAGATTCGGTTGTGTCTGACTCATCAGGAACACACTGCATCTGCTGGCTGAAACAGGAAAGCACAAGAAAAGGCAGCAGGAGCAGGGCACACAATCTCGGTAGCCTTTTGCTGCTGATATGGCCATGTCAATCGACCGGCCCAGCTCACCGCCGAGAGATTCTCCACGACAGAGCGGCCACTGCAGATCGATCTTTCTTTTGAACTTATATTTGATACAAAATATATGGCGAAAATTGCAACTTTTTACTACTATTGTAGTACCCCCTCTGATGAGTCTGAACTTTGAAGGCAGCGTTCAGTGTGGTGGATATGGAGTGCAGTGGAGGGTGTGTCAAGTCCAGAGCTACAGCAGGAGCAGCAAATACTCCTAGCCGTTTAACCCGGGAACGGTGTCACTGCATTTCAAATGTGTTTTCCGCAGACAAGAAGATTCCGTTCCCTGTCAAGACGTGTATGGGGCGATATGCTGCGTTGTGTGGGAAAAATTTCAGTGCAAATGCATATTAGGTGTAATAGTGCAAATTAACGCTCTCATCCATCATGTGATCCAACGGCCGAGTACAAGGCGGGTATCTTCTCAATTTGTTTCCATAAAAAGTAAGATTTGTTTAGAGAGGTTTTCTAAAAAATGACCCGTCTAATCGTGGCGGTCGGATGGTAATCGAATGGACTAAAACATTAATTTGCACCATTGCACTCAATATGCATTTGCACTCAAATTTTTCCCATGTTGTGTACATGCCCATCAAGCCATGCACTTGTGTTGGATATGTACAAGACATGATCAGTTCTTGGTATGCTGTCAGTATTCCTTATGTCTGAAAAAACGGAGAAATGCTGACAGCTAGGCAGCTAGTGTGCATCGATCGGGGAGTCTCGGGTTCGTACCTTGAGGCTGAGGGTGTAGAGAACCACCGCGTCTGCGGCGGTGACGTTGAGGTGCAGCACGGCGAGCCCGAGCGCCTGCAACCCGGCCACCATCTTGTGCAGCTGCCCCGGCCGCCGCGGCGCCATCACCCTGACGCTGGCGTGCGCGTCCACCACCACGCTCACCTCCACGTCCGCCACTCCGGACGCGCGGCTCGCCTCCTCCGCGCCGTCCTCCCGTGGCCGCGCGTGGAGCCACACGTACTGCGGGTACCTGAAGAACCGCGAGAACGGAGGAGGCGACGCCGGCGCGGCCTCCTCCTCTTCCTCGCCTTTCTCCCCGGCGGCGCCGTTTGCTGGGCTGTTGCTCATTGGCATTTGCGCCGTGTCACGTTCCACGGCCATGCTGTTACGTTTTTGCTGATGTTGTGCCGCCAGCAGCGCGCGCTTCTGCGCCTCCAGGGATTGCAGCTGCTGCTCCAGCTCCTTCACGCAGTCGATGGCGCCGCTGACGATGGACGCCTGGTCGCCCTACAGATCAGATCGGCCGATAATAAATCAGTGACACTCCTTGGAATCGACTGACAACAAATGCTACAGCTGAGCATGAGCAAGTGAAGTGAATCGTCGAGCGCTTTCGCTAAAAACATTTATTCTTTTTGAAAAAAAATGACAAAAACTCAAATGGTACGTAAAACTGACAAAAAGAAAAGAGGGCAAAGAAAGCCTCGTCAGAAACAGTTGCGACGTATTCACGTATAGTTCTCGATCAAGATTTATTTATTTTTCGTTACCAGCCCGATAATGGCACAACAACGGAACTCAATGCACGCATCACCACGAAACGAAAATGTTCAGGAGTAATTACTAGTTGCGTACCCGGTGAACGTACGAGTCCGGCATGAGCGACCGGAGCACGGCGAGGTACTCATTCATCTGGCGGCGGCGGTTGCGCTCGACGGCAATGTGGGTTATCCGCTGGTTCTCGGCGTCCTCGTGGTTCTTGACGCTCCTCTCCCTCCGCCGCCGTTTCCTCCTCCCCTGATGCACCGCCCTGGTCTCCCCCTCCGCCTCCTGCGCCGGCGTCGGCGCCGCTACTGGCACCTCCATCGGCACCGGCAACGCCATTGCCTCCGTCGCACCATTGCCAACGACGAGGAAGCTCCCGGTCGCCGAAGGGGCACACGCGGCCGCGTTGAAGGTGTCGTAGATGAGGACGTCGCTGCTGGGCGCGCACAGAGCTTCCTGAAGCGTCATGTCGATCGTCGAAGTGTATAGCATAGCATAGGAGAGCGCGCGCGCGCGTGTCAACTGCGCCTGCTATCGATTCCACTACTGGCCCTGGGTAAAGGTACGCGCAGCTAGCATGGCCTGCTCCCCTTTTCAGACAGCTTCCTCGTTACCACCAACTTGAACAAGAGCAGGTAACCGCAGCTCAGCTTGGTGCTATCTTAGTGTTTCTAGCTTGACATGGCGGAAGCAAGCAGCTTAGCTAGGGCACGCATAAGTAATGGGCGGCGCAGTACTGCAGTAGAATCAGGCATGCAGATTGCTGAATCTGAGGTGAAACTGAGAGCGAGCTTTGTGCTTGGGCAGGCAGTGGGCGCGGCTGCTGCAGCGAGGAAATGTTTCAGGCGGCCGGTGGCGTGGATCGCCAGATCTCCCTCACCGCGCAAACGGATGCTCCAAGAGATCTTCACTCTGAATCAAACAAGAGCTCGCTTTCTTGTGGCGCTGCGGTGAAATTTTAGGCCCGGAGTGGAGCCATCTAGCTCTGAGCCAGGATCAGAAAGAAAGCCTATCTTTGTTTCTGCTGCAATGCGAGGTGCCGCTTCGGCTGAAAAGCGAGTGGAGGAAGGGGAAAGGGGATAGAGATGAAGGGATGGAAGACTAGTGGCCTCCCACTATAGGGCAGAGAGCACCTGTCCCCCCCTTTTTTTTTTTCTGCTTTCGATATGTGGGAGTGTGGTGATGTCCGTTCTTGGTATGCCAAATGAGAGTCGCCGCACCGTATGTAGTGCTGCTTATGCCTCCGGGTCCCAGAGCTGTGCCCTGAAAGGGTGTTTGATTGGGAGCAGGGTTTTGAAAATTGGTGCCACATTGGTTTTCGATTTGAGTAAAAACCGACCGGTTAGCCGAGTTTGCTGTAGTACTATGTCTAGTTTTCGAATGAAAACCGAACTTAATACCGGACCGAGCTAGTTTCATCGAAAATTACAAAAACTGACAGATTTTTACCGCTTTCCAAAACTGGATTGGGAGTTGGTTCAGCCGACGCTCACTTAGGGATGGGCGTGGTCCACCCATCAGTGGCTGTTCTTCCCACTGATGAGCGTCAGGATGTCGTGCGTTCTGATGGAGAGCTAGCACTAGGGCGTAGAGGCAGTATATAATTTTACTTGCACTGCGTGAAAACCACTGTTTAGCACTGGATCTAATACCTTTGTTAGTTTCAAGTGCCAAGTTGTAATAGTGTTTACCATCAGTAGCTTAATTATGTGAATTCTGTACACTATCACATGCATGAGGAGGATAGAGGACAAACCTAGCCACATGGATTAACAGTGAGCCGAATGACAACGAGACAAAGAGAGGCCACAAAGCGAAGTGCAGTGATGCACTTTCGGGGTCTGGGAGGTCAGTTATGTGCATAAGCTCCAGAGCAATTACTCTGGATCATTCAGCAAACCTCAATTTTTAATTGGTACACCTGGCATATGCATGGGATTCCTCCGGCGATAAGAGAAGCTAGGGCACATGATTTGGCTATACTTAATCACTAGCTAACGTAGCCGATAAAAAAAAGCTGACATTGCAAACACGCTATTGAAATAAGGAAGATATATCAGTATTATGGTTATCAAGCAAGAAGGCCTACGTACGTATGTACGCATGCATGGACGTATCGTACTACGTACTGTAACATCTCTCTTCGCGTCTGAACTTGTCCCCACGTTTACGATACTAAGTACGCGTACAAAAATACGCACAGCTTGCAAGAATCCACGCAGTTCATATGCCCAAATCAGACACGTACTCGAGAAACCAGAAACGGCAGGGTGTGTGTGCATGCGTGGCAACTCCAACGACCTCTCGCCTAGCATAGCTTAGCTTGAATATTCTTGTGGTCGTAGAGACAGCATTGGTTGCGACTCCTTTGTTTACTACTCAACGCGATGCAACATGCATTTTGATACCACCAAAATTTTAGGCGAGGTAATTTTATGTGCCTGTCGTACCAACTTGTCGTAACCATTTTTGATATACGCTGTGCATCACGTATCAGTCTCTGGATCAGTGCTGATACGCACTAACACATTAAAATATATATCAAAAAGCATACTTCGGATAGAGGAATATAGCTGATACTGGACCTTTAGCTGCAACTTGGTGAGGATTAAAATATCCACAACCAGTTGACCAGCTAGAGATGAAGCAAACAATATAAAACATGACCCAAAGCCACAAGTAAACTTAGAAAGTAGGACGAAAACCCAGCACGTCGTCGTTTTCTACGAATCTCCTCTGTCTAAAACCACAACAGCAAACGAGTGAGTACATAAAGTACTCAGCAAGCCCTAACACTAGACAGGGATATATATATAGATATATATTTAGTTGTAGCAAAGATTAGGCTATGAGATTTTTTTTTGTTGTAAAAAACTAGTTTTATGCAAGGTTCACTACAAAAGCTTTGAAAAAAGGATCACAAAATATTTGTTGTCTATATTTTAGTAGGTTGGTCCTGAAAGAGATGTTCATCGATCTCGCCAGTACCCAAGTTTCGATGATGTCCTGGGAGAGATGGTATTTTCGATGATGAAATGGTTGGCTCTAGATTTATCGGGTATCAGAAAGTATATATCAGAAGCTATGGGATTATAGATCAAGCTTAGAGAAAACATGAAGGGTTTTAGGATTCGAAACTGATTTCATAAAATAGCTCACGTCGAGACGATCGCGTGAGCGTAAGAATCACTGAAATCGAGATTACGGTTGAAAAGATATGACATTTATAGTGCGTAGGGGCTTTAAGGACTAGTTGTAATTATTAGAAAGTAGATAGGGGCTTTTTTTGTAATTACTAGAGTTGTCAGGGACCTATATGTAATTATACAAAAGTTTAGGGTGTTAAGTGTGAATATTTAGGACTAAATTGTAATTACAGAAGAGGTCAGCGGAGTATTTGTAAAATTATTAGACCTAAATCCTAATTGTACACCTTAGGTGCAAAAAGATATTTCTCTGGAATTTACAAAATTATTTATGTCTAGGAAAAGGCTTAGGAATATATTTTTTGGTGTACTAAGCCGGGTGCACCTAGCGTTTTACTCTATTAAGCTGACAGGTGGGGCCGAGGGGTTTCTTTTATTTTTATTATAAAAATAGACTGTTTAATCCGAGCCACTGGATCAAGAGGTGACGGCTTAGATTTACCGGGTGACGTGGCTAAACGTGAGGCGCTGGATTGATGTGGAGTGTCGGGATTTAAAATGATCTATGTGTTATTTTGGATCAAATCTTAGCCGTGGATTTCGATTTGGGTGGTTGCGATTAGATCATGCTAACAGGGTGGCTTCTTTTAATCCCGAGCGCCCACAGCTGATCGAACGGCTTCGGGTTCCCTTCGGCAGGCCGATGGTCTACACGGCGGCTGCACGCGAGAGGCGCGGCGGCGCCATGGCCGGGAATGGCCGGAGTTCGGGAAAAGCTCGCCGCAGTGCTTTAAACTCAACGGAATCTTGACAAAAAGGGGGAGGAGCTCACCGCAGTTCACCTGAGGAGGTTCTCGTTGACATGTATCGCGCGAGGCGGCCAACGGCGACGAGGTCTGAGCGGTGGCAGAGGCGCACGGCGTGAGGGCAGCAGAGGCGATCGAGCTCGTAAATAGCTGGTCGAGGAGCAATAGGACGATGTGGTGGAGCTTTTGAGCTGCTTGGAGAGGCTGGGGATGCGCCCAACTGTGCCAGCGACGGAGAGGACCCGTGCTAGGTGGCGGCGCTAAGCGGGGAGCTCCGAAGGTGAGTAAAAGGAGGATTTTTTTTTGTGGGGGAAAGAGAGAGGAGAATGGGGCTCGAGAAATTGGGTCCAAGGGGCCTTTTTATAGCCAGAGACGGCCGGCATTTCATCGAGGGCCGGCGGTAGCCGGAGTTTGCGTTTTTAAGCGGTCAGGACGCGTGGCGAGGCGCGGTGAGCGCATCACGGGGCCGGGGTAGTAATGGCGAAGGCGGCATGCTCACGTCGTGTTGTCAGAGAGGCGCGGGAGTGGCGGCTACACGCACGGGCGCGGTTGGCGTTGGCGGCGTGGCGGTGGCACGTTGGGTTGCAAGGGCGCACCGGAACGGTGGCGGTGCATGCGGCGTTGGTCGGGACAGGAGGCGACGTGGTGTGGGCTGCGGCGGGGATGACGGTGGCGCACGTGGAGCTGCTGGGGCGTGTAAACGGCGGCGGCAGTGGCGTGTGTTGTCGGAAATGGCAGGGAGATTTTTAGAGCCGGAATACCCGACTTGGGCTTGAGTGCGGGCGGTGAGCACGTCGCTTGGTTGAGGAGGCGTGTGAGAGGCGGTAGTGTGTGTGGTTGCCGGTCGGCAGGGGCAGGGTCACGGCGTGGGAGCGGCGCGCTCGGTTGCTTGTCGGGAAGAGAGAGAAGAGTGGGGTGGAAGGAGCAAGAGGATGACACGTGGGCCTGCGGGTAAATATAAGTAATTCGGTTTATCGCTTACGCATTTTGGGAGTAAAATAGGGAAGAGCAAACAAGTTTGGATTAGGTTAGAATTTTGTGAGATTGATCTATAGCAAGTGTTCTACAATATAAATTGTCCAGGACACGTTTTTCAAAGAAATCAGAAAATTACGGAATTTTGAAAGTGGATAATCGTTAAGAAATGTTGTCTATCGGAAGTACGGATTATTTATCTAAAATTATCTGTTTTGCTTTGAAAATCCAACTTCCGTTGCTCGTATGGGTTTGAAATTTTGTGGAGAGATAGAGTATTTTAGGATGGACAACTTTTATTTTGGGATCGTCTCTAAATTTGACTTTGATTTTGTTCTATAAAATTCAGAGATTAGATGGCTATTAAAAAGAAGTAAATTAATTTGAAAGATGTCAACTAGGATTCAAATGAAGTGGACGGATTTGGAATTCAAGGGATTGGATAGGTTTGGAATTTAGATACAACACGAGAAAACAAACGACAAGGACGAAAAAGAAAAAGGCAATCACTTTGACACGGTCAATTTTTAATATTTTATGAAATCTCTAATTTGTACAGTTCGAATTACGTATTTCAATTTTTGAACTTTGAATAAGGGGAGAAAGAGAGACAAAAATATTAGCATTTTTGTTAGCGACAATTTAATTTAACGAATTTTAATTAGGGTGAATTTTTGAGGTGTGACAGATTTACCCCACTTAAAATAAATCTCGTCCTCGAGATTTGCTTCATCAGATGGTTGGGAGGAGGACTCATCTTGGCTTCTTAGTTCTTGCAACTTGAACAGTCAATCTTGACTAGGTGGGTGGTGGCAGGTACAATCTGTTCGAACCATTAGTTATGGATTGCCTTTATGAATATTTTGCTCTTCGAAATTATCCTCAAAGGTGGGCTTACCAAGGTTCTCCATAATTCCAACTGACTCTGTATTCCTCAGTTACTATATCTGTTCCCATCTTCCGGACTTCATCTTGTTACTTCGTAGTATTACTGCCCAAACTGTTACTTAAGTTCACGTTGATCTCAATCCTGGTGTCTCTTTGGTAATCTTGGTAGATGGCTTTACTTTCGAAACGATGCTACCCCACTTAAAATGATTTTAACTGGGGTCATCAATTCCACACTGTGATTTCTTGTACTGACCTGGTTGAGAAGGGTTTCAACATTATACCTAATGGTCCAACCATTAACTGACTCTGATAGACTTGCGAGTGAGGTTTCTGGTGACTGTTGGTGTGGTACTCCGTCGGGTGTACCGTTGGATGCCTCTTTAGATGGGGTGATGAACTTCAGGTTCTATCCAAAGACTGATCTTTCTCCTTGGGTTTAAAGGTCCAAGGTTCTCAGCTTTCAAGTATCAGATGTTCTTGTCCTTCATCATGGGTCACATCAGCACGGATTATTTGCTTGTATTACTATTTTCTCCAGATTGACCTTGTGACCATTACCAGCTGTCTTAAAATTCTTAAGACCTAGGTAATCTTGATTCTGTCCATCACTCGAGGAATAGGGATGTGATTATAAGACTCTTAAGTTGGCTGTTGTCGATCTATTCTGTTGGTGTTAGGTCACTTTATTCTTTCATGCTCGGTTTCCATGAGTTCTTTGCTCAGACCTATAATTCCAAGGGTGTAACTCATTCTTTCTCTTGCAGCCCACCATGAGTTTCCTTGCTCATAGTGCAGAGTGCACTCTAGGTTTTCTGGAGGAATTCTCTATTATTACTCTGACACAGTTGGTTCCATTTCGTGCAGCGAGATTTTATCTCTGTTACTCTTGAGACTTGTAAGGACTAAGGCGTCTTCCGTTTGACTTTCAACGCTAGGTCGACGGGTCTCATAGTGTGATTGGTCGTATGTGGTGTTATCATTTCCCTATGATCCATAACTCAAATCCTTGTTATCCTGAACTGTGGTGATGATATGCTGCCGATATGTCCCCTTTGCGGACCTGATTAATTTTGGGCCGTGTTCCCCTCATCTTGATTGTTGCTGGAGCTTGGCTTTTATGTTGACATCGGCCTGCGCGTGGAGCTTGGTTATTCGCGATGGTCAACTGGGTTTGGAGGAGGTTTGGTCCTCGGCAATATTTTTAGTTGTTGCGATTATAATGATGTTCAAGTTGCTTAGAGTACACAAGCACACAAGCAATAAATCCGAAAGCTTAGAACTATCAAATTCACACAAACAACGCATATTATTAGTTGTGGTTGTTTCAAGTTAAACGTTCTACAAGCGTGGCTCGAGGTTTTGGGTAATGTCGATTATCGGCTTCTGCTTAGATTATTCGGCATTTCTTCTTTCTTCTTTTGGCGAGCTCAAGGTTGATTGCTCTATTTGAGACGCTTGTACGGTATACCTTTCATTGCTTGACTTCGCTTTCGGTTACAATCCTTGTTGTTGGCATACCCTCTATTCTCTCTATCCACTGATGATCTTTTAGTTTGCCAATATTTCAATGATCCTATATCTTTTAGTATAACCTACCTCACTTAAAAATAAATAGGTTCATACTAAAACTCTGAACGTCCTCCACTTTTACTTCAAGTGAGTAGCGTTAATTATCGAGCTTGCCAAGGGAACCACTATTATTCTTGTTCAACCGTTGTGGATTCCAAAAGTCCAGGTGATAATTACCCTCAAGCTAATGCTTACTGCAAGGCAGTAATTGCTTCGAGGTCATTGTCGTCCTTTCATTGCGCTGAACGGCACGGAACCACGGTTCTATCCTGGTATATCATCCATGTTACCCCGAATTCTCAATCTTGGACTCCTTTTCTTTCTTTCTGGTCTTGAGTCTAGTGATGTTCGACTCTTCGGACAGCTGAGCACAGTCATCTACTCAATCTGAGGGCTTCTCTTGTCCTGTGACACGGTCAGATGCTAGGCGCAAGATTTAATGACATTTTAAAATAGAGAATAGCGGAGCAGTTTTAGAAAATAGTTTTTATCGAAAATAGTCAATTTCAAGGGGGAAAATCCTAGGGGTTTCGTTCTACAGCCAAATATTGCTCTGGTACCACTCTGTCATACCCTATTTCTGGGATACACTGTGCATCACGTATCAGTCCCTGTATCAATAGTTGATACGCACTAACACATTAAAATGTATATCAAATAACATACTTCGGATAGAGAAATATACCTAATACCACATTTAGCTGCAACTTGGTGAGGATTAAAATATTCACAACCAGTTGACCAGCTATAGATGAAGCAAACAGCGAAAAATATGGCTCAAAGCCACAAGTAAACTTGGGAAGCAGGACGAAAATCCAGCACATTGTCATCTTTTATGAATCTCCTCTGTCTAAAATCACAATAGAAAATAGGTGAGTACATAAAGTACTCAGCAAGCCCTAACACTAGGTAGAGGTATATATAGATGCATATTTGGTTGTAGCAAAGATTAGACTATGAGGTTTTCTTTTGCAAAAAGCCAATTTTATGCAAGGTTCACTACAGAAGCTTTGAAAAAGGGATTACAAGATATTTGCTGTCCATATTTTAGTAAGTTGGTTCTGGGGAAGATATTCATCGATCCCGCCAGTACCCAAGTTTTAGTCCGGGAGCTGACACACAACCGTACCGTCCCCTAGTACACAGCCTACACTTTTCAAAACACGGGTACCTACACCTACACACTTTAATAAGAATAATGTAGAGACTAATCAAAGTGAGTCCAAGCTGTAGTGTGTCAATACCGTGACAAATGCCATTTTAGATGGATTATACACTCTGCAGAGGTTGTATACTGTACCCACAATACCGTCCCCTAGCACACAGCCTACACTTTCCAAAACACGGGTACCTACACCTACTCACTTCAACAAAGATAATATCGAGACTAATCAAAGTGAGCCTAAGTTGTAATGTGTCAATACCGTGATAAATGTCATTTCGGATGGATTACACACTCTGCAGAGGTTGTACACTGTACCTACAGGCTATGCACTCTTTCGCGAGCAAGAGTAGCATAACGTTCACTTCAACGCACGCTAAAGTATCTATAATTTCCACCTCAAGATACATACAGGGGTCATCTCTCGGGGTAGCCCGATAACGAGATAGCACATTTCTGTAGCCAGACCGTGGGTTTAAGACATCCACATCTGCTCCCTGGACCCCGCACATAGACGGGTTTATTACAAAACTAGGGGGCTATACCGGTGGGCAATACGATCCCATGACGCGGGCTATTGCTGTAATCGAAGACCGGACCGTGAGTATCTCACGTCTGCTTCTGCGGTTTATGTCTCTCGACCGCCTTAGGTGTCATTGTGGATAACCAAAAGGGTGGAGTAAGTCCCGCCCAGACAGGTTCTGTGGTTGCACGAAATTACTACGTTGAGGTCCGATGAACTGGTCCTTATGTGACAGAGGCGGCACTTGTCCATGGCAGGTAGACCAGACCGAAACTTAACACCTGTCACATCACCTTTCACAGAAGCCACGCTCCACAACCAGAAATACCCATCTTCACCTAGCACCAATTGCACTATCACCCATCCCATTATATTTTACTCACACCACCAAACTCATTTTAACACATTTCATAAATGATTGATGTGTAGTGTGGCGATGCACTGCATGGCATAAGGGTTCCTAAGCAATCTAATATCAAGGCAACTTTCTGTTCGTTAAAGGTCTTTAACGAAGGAAGTCCTATGGTTAACAAGGAGGTGTCATCAACAGGTATCAAGGTAGCATTCATATTTAGTGCGAGCAAATTTACGTAATATCAAGTAGAGAATTAACTGCACAATGTTTTAACATAGATTAAAATAAACATGCAAGCATTTAAGTCATATGGGTGCGGAAGCAAATTATAAGATGGATATGATCAAGGGGTTAGAGCTTGCCTGCAAATTCTTAATCTTCAGAACTTTTCTTCCTGATATTCTTCAAAATCAGAGTCTTGAATCGCAGGCTTGATGTCGAAGTCTTCGGGCTTTTCTCGTGCGTCCATTCTTTTGTCTTCTCTTGGGGTTCGGCTCTTCCTCGAACTCAGCGTTGTGTACACAATAGAATACGCCTAATAAAACTATCGTAAAAAGAAGTAAAGCTCGAGAGGAATCAATAACATCCAAATAAACCTCGAATAAGAACCAAATAAACTCCACGGGGAAATCAAGGGTACATTTGCATGATGCGATGACTGTCTTAATGCAATGTTCATTATCTTAGGTACACCTTAGTGTTATTTACTATAAGTTAATTATTAGAATAATTATTTATTTAGATGCATTATCCTTGTGCTTACGAGGTTACATAGGTAGTTAAGCATGGCTAGGTATTATTTAATTATACTAAATCCTCTATGCGAGTATGCACTTAGATTAATGTTATCTTAATGTAGTACTTGGAATTCTAGGTGTTGTTTTATGCATAATCATGACTTAGCGGTATTTGCTATGGATTAGCAGTGAGCTATTTAGTTCATTTCAAATAATGCTTATGTGTTTATTAGTGAGTCATGTGAGTGTATGTGCTAGCGATTGTACGACAACCTTCCTATGAGTATAACCTTATATTATTGTTTTTCCTAGATTATTCCTAGGAATTCGAGGTGTCATTTTAGGTGCAAATCTTAGTTTGTACCATATATTTAATTATTAGATGCATTCTAAAAATACCCCTATTTGGTTTATAACTAAATGAATGGATGTGCAGTCCTAT
>BCLG01001044.1:49936-87390 GCA_001602295.1 Zoysia matrella | reverse complement strand
CCGCGAAGAGAGGCCCCCGTCTTGTAACATTATCCTCGAGATAATCCGCCCCCTGGACGTAGGGTATTACACCACCCGGGTGGCCCGAACCAGGTTAAAAATCCCCCTGAGTCTACCTTAGATTTGGCCATATCGAATCCGAAGGCACACCATCCTTCACGACCGTATATTTACTGTGCCGGTGGTCAGAACACCGACAGGGTCAACCTGGTATAAGTGGGTTCTGCAATTGACCATGGCTGCAAGGCATAGAGTCAGACACACAAACCTTTCCTTTATTGTTGATTAAGAACGCAGACCTATAACTGAGCTTTAGGTTTATTCTCAAATTACATGGCATGCTATTGTCTTTGGGACACCGTTTGTTGATGGCTTGGTCTGTAACATATATACCACACGTTGTGATTTAATCCTTCACACATCGATAAAGTAGATTTTTTATACGTAGTATACCGTATTGATTATTTAAACTTTTAGCAGCCAGGAGGAGAGGGAAAGGAGAAAAAAGACACGGGTGCCCATTCTGATGTGGAGATCATCATTGAGTAGGGGGTTCCGTTGAGGGAGAGGGTGGAGCTTGTCGCCAGAGGGGCGGGGGGGGGAGTTGGGGGAGATGGCGGCACTCATACCACGTAGGCGGTGCCGTAGGGGATGAAAATCCTTGCAGGGTAGGGGGCATTTGATATATGATGGCGCGGTTTCCCCCGGCGCTGAGAGGCAGCCCCGTCACCCGTTTTTTTTTCGGTCGTCGGATCTTCATCGTTCCCGTCGACTCCGTTTCTCTCACCCATTCGATTTGTGTTCTGTTTCTCCCACCGAATCAATCTGCATCCCTAATTTTTCCAGCTGCAGCCTGCTCCTCGTGCTCGTGGCGGCGGCCCTTTACTCCGCATTCATACCGCCACCTGCTTCGCCTCTTCCCCATACTTGTCTGCTCCGGTCTTCTCAGCCGTTTTCTCCGCCTTGGCTTGCCTCCGGTCGTCTCCTCCCCGTCCCGTCATTTTTTTTCCCGCCTGCCATTTTCGCTTTGCCCTTTGCGGTTTTGCCTCACGATTTATTGCCGGTTTCTTTGTTCTAATGCGTAGTGCCCGAGGCGCTCGCGCGCTCAATCTTCCTGCTCTAGGTTCCACTTAGCGTCGTTTGTTCTTCTACTGATTCCGTTTCTTTGTTCCGCAGCTGCTTGTTTCTTTGTTCTGCAGCTGCTTCGACACTGCTTTGGCTGCTTCCCGTTGGTCCGCTGGCTGTTTTCTTCCGGTTTATTACCTGCGCTGTGCTGCTTCCGCCTTTCTTCGATTGGGGTCCTTAGGGTTTGCGTTCTTCTGCCTTTCTTCGATTCAGGTCGCTAGGTTTTGCGTTCCCCATTGTTGCTGCTTGCGGCGGGACTGTTTTCCGTTACATCTGACCGTTTTTCTCAGAATGAAATACATGTATAGCATGCTTTCATAAAAAGAATAGACTAATTTGTTGTGAATATAAATAAAGATTTCATACCAAATATCAAATTAATGTTTGAAACTTCTTCCTATTCCAGCATAAGTCCTATTGAACCTTTCTCAACTATCGCGGTTGTTAGGTTTTCGTCTCTCATTCAGAGTACCAGGCAGATATTTTGATTCCTCGACTTTTTATTTTGTTCGTTTTTTTTTTGGGCTGTTTTGTCTCACGTGGCAAGGTGGCATGAATTTTTTGACGACGTGAACACTTAATTTAGTCTGATTTTATTCTAAATTAGAAAACAAAAACTTAACCACCTCAAAAAATTATAAAACTTTACAGAGATTTAAATCATTTTAAAGGAACAAATTGTATTTTAAGACCAATTTCAAATTCGAAACACATTTATTTAAAAATTTAAAAAGAGAAATAACCATAAAAAATAATTTAGACCTATGAAATAAGTGGATAAAATTTATTTTTTTAATTCATATAATTCCAAGTATTTTTATTGTTTCGTATTCATTTTCTTTAGAAATTTATAAAGTTCACATTTTGAACATGAATTCAAATTCAAAATTTAAACAAGGAGCTGAGTAATCGTTCCATTATAAATTTGTCTTTCGAATTTTGTATAAATAAATTTGTTTCGAATTTGGAGATAAATCCAAAACAAAAGTTGTTTCTAATGAAGAGATCTATCATACTACAAATTTTAAAAATTCATCCGACTTCTGGAAAGTCATGTTTCTAGGCAAAGCAGATGGCTGCTGCTGAGTGACCGTCCTATTATAAATATGTATTCTGAATTTTGTATAAATATATCTATTTCTAATTTAGAGACGAGTACAAAACAAAATTTGTTCCTCATGAAGATATCTATAATTTTTCAAAGTTTCAAATTCATAAGAGTTAGGAAAGTATTGTTTTTGAGGCAAAACTGATGGTTGCTGCTGAGTCATCACCCTGTTATAATTCTATATTCCGAATTATTTAGAAATGAATATATTTCGAATTTTAAATTGGTTCTAAAACAAAAAGTTTTCTTTGTAAAATGATTTAAATCTCTGCAAAGTTTTATAATTTTTTGAGGTCTCTAAGTATTTATTTTTTAATTTAAAATAAAATCAGACCAAATCGAGTATCCACGTCAACAGATTGTGCCACCTCAGCAGTCTATGTTAACAAAAAATGCCACATGATAGCCACGTGTTGCCACCTGGATGGTGAGTTAGGTAAAATGCCGTGTCACCTTGCCACCACATAGGACAATACCGCCCAGGGAGGAAAAGGAAACCGGTTGAAAAGTTGAGAGAGTTAAAATGTCTGGAACTGTGTAAAACCGAATGACCATGATAGTAAAACCGAATGACCATGATAGTTGAGTGAGGTTGATAGGACTTATTTCAAAAAAAAAAAGCCCCAACACAATTCTTAGTGTTGTTTTTAACAAAAATCGTCATTCAATAGAGTAAATGTATGTTATTTATTGATATTTTTAAATGTATAGGGCCTAATTTTACACCACACTGGGCCCCCAAATACTTAGGTACGGGCCTGTCTGTTTGGTTCGCCATCCATGTGAAGCTCACGCTATAGGGAGCTAAGAAGAATTCTCGGGGTAGAAGCAGCATGTCTTTGAAAGCTTGCAAATACCTCGCCCCATACCTGAGCAAGATTGTCATTTGACACCAGTCCAACATTTTCTTTCGTTGTGCTAAATGCAACCATAGTTATCATCAACCACGATACCCATATGGCCAGATCAGAAGCTTGGTGTGGATCTACGATCCATGAGAAGCATCAATCAAAGCCTTGGAGCAACACTTTTCAGATGAGAGGCACCAGCATGGAAGCCAGGCAAGATCTTGGACAAGAATACATAATCAGGCGCCATTTTCTCATCATGTCGACAAAACAGGATACAAGGGTTCTGTGATAGCTTATCTTCCCGAGGCGTCTCACTCCAAAAATCACTTTTGAGTTTTGGAATCCAACTAAACGCAGTTGCTGGTCTTTTGAGGTCCGTCAGCGAAGGTGGAGGAACAAGAAGAAAATAAACATGACTGAACATAACTACATAAGAGTGTTGAGTTACTGCTGTAAGATGACTGGGAGCTGGGATCACTGAATCAGCAACCCTTATATGAGAAAACTTGAGTTGATCGTGGTTATTATTAAGAATCCCTTGGTCAGATTTAAAGGAATAATGGGCTTCAAAGGTCATGTGGTCGTATCTAATGGTATGGGACTATTTGTACAACTAAGATGAAGAAGAAAGAGACCAAAGCTTCATATGTCTTTCTTTATGATATCACGAAGGGGACCTATTCTTCAAGCATCTCCCCACACCTCTTTTTTTAGATCGAATATGGGAAATGAATCCGGGTGGATCCATGATGAAGATTATTCTTAACAAGATATCATCACCTTTGCTCTAATCAGTGAGTCATTCTTAGTTTATCAAAAAAGACTAGGTTTTCTCACCCTTGCATGTTTGCATGAACAGATCGATGGCTTCAATTCCGTCAACTGTATGCATGAGGGAACAAGTTGTGCCACAGATTACTTCGTGTATCTTGCATGGATTATAAGTCAAATCATCGTCTCCAAGCAGACAACTGTTTTTATTTGTTTGCCTGCTTGAGATCGATCTCCTATAGCTAGTTCTCTTGGTTGAAGCTTCCTAATCATCTCAAGCTATGAAATTAATTAATCTCGTAGATATCTTGTTGGCTCAATAGACGTATGCGAGTCTCATGTTACATACAGCATTCGCAACCACAAATCACGCCGCTTGAAGGAGCATCAGTCTATCCCAACGCGCACCCCTGAAGGCCTCTCCATAAATTCTGCCGGCCATGGACATTCGCTTGAAGTGCCAGGGCCGCACTGCCGCATGCAATTAGATTGCCCTTCTAGCTTCTACTGTGCTTTTCGTCTTCTGTACCGAATTTGACTTATCTCCTCATATCCTCTCCTCACACGCATCCTCTCACAGACGTGGTGAATTCTTCTTGAGTCTTAATTCTCTATGCACCAGCGCAATACTCCCTCCGGTTTCTCAAAGAAGGTCTTTTGAGACAACAACACGGTCTCCAAAGCATAATTTTGACTTCTATTTTTTATAAAAATATTTATTAAAAAGTAACATATTTATATTTTTATGAAAGTACTTTGTAACACAAATCTAATCATATGAATGCTGACTCTCTTCTTGATGAAGAGGACACCGAGAGTGATATTTCTTAGCCATCTCATCTTACGATAGATGATGAAGTTAGTAGACAGTTGCTATGCTTGTTTTATGCTTCAACAATATATCAATGGGCAGATGATAATGTGGGTGACACTCACATAGGAAAGCGGAAGGTTCAAACTGTAAGATTGAAGAAAGGTGCTAAAAGGATCAGGATAAGGAGCAAAAGTAAAGGTAAGAACGTGGGCAGCGACGATTTCACTGAATCTAGAGACGCCAGAACAAACCCACCTTACTAAGATTCAAATGATAGCAGCTCCTGAACTTCATCTGGAGACCCACCAAGCGGAGCACCACCTATTACTCATTCCACAGGTAATCATATCTTCGCATCATATAACCAATTTTCACTCTTTTCTCTTACACATCACTTCTTTTATAGATAAGACAGAGTTTACCCATGCTACACAGGATGAAGACTGGTGCTCCACAGTCAACGAGGACCACAATGGTGGTGGCAGCATCAATATGCTCCATACTATTCGGCGATACACAATGATACATCCTACAACCAATGTAATGACTACTACAATTATCCGTGGGGTAATCGTAGTACACAACCACCCACCACATGGGTATACCAATGAGAGAACCCAGAATTTTATCACATATTACACTCACAATGAAAGATAATTATCGTTTGGATAGGACAAACATGGAATAAATTCAAAACGAAGTTGATGACCACTAAAGAAATTTAAATTATGTCAAGTGATGAGTGCGACAGGACGTATTATGATTGGAATACAATCCCTACGTAAAGTGTGCTTTGGAAACTATGTATAGAATTTATAAGTTGTTATGTATGGACTATGGACTCGATGTATGGATTTGTTGTGTTTCGATTTGATATGGATGAATATATTATCTAATTATATATTGTGTATATGTATTGCACTAAATTAGGAAAGGTCATGCCAAATTTTTCTGAACTTTTTCAACATTTTTGTAATTTTCCAACATTTGACCAGTTTTCAATTTCCTTTGCCGGCTAACCACAGAAACCGCTCGGTTTACAGGTGGAATCAGCCGGTTTTCGCCCGCGGCGGCTTCCTTTTGAGTCGTCTGGCTAGCCGGCTTGTCGACTGGATTTTGCAAAAACCGTCGCCAGATTTGAAAATCCAGTTTAACCAAAAAAACTGACTGGTTTTTTTAATTTTCTCAGTTTTTATTAAACCGGCTCCGGGCGGTTTCGGGGCATCAAATGATAACTGAAACATTGCTACTCAGCAACCTGGCCCGCCCGTACTCAAATTGAAAGCCAGAATCCAATCGCCAGGGAGTCAGGCTAGCAGTCCTCACACCAGCGCGCGCATAGTGCGTGTCTGAAATAAAGATTTGGATCAAAATTGAAGAATTGCAAACATCAGAATGCAGCGGCAAGCAGAGCTTGATTTCCATGCGGCAGTGACGTGCGTGCAGGAGTAGGAGCCCTGGTGATGGCGGGAAGGCCTGTGCGCGAAAATTCCCTTTGGAGATTTCTGCGTGACACGTCTGGACGCCCCAACCAAAGTGTCACATTTAGGTACCGGATTTCACAGTATTGGGGATAGTTAAAATTGAGGATTAGTTTAAATATTTGTTGCAGTGCTATTTTAACTTTAATATCTAGATTACAGTTTAGGTATTTAATTTAGATTATTATTGGAGATGCTCTAATGAGACCTCATTTAGCTACAATTAAAGGGTGTGTTTGATTGCTGTATGTGAACGCGCTGAAATAATCAGCACTCTAGACCATCTCCAACAACTCTTAATAGTAGCTAATATCAAATAGAAGGTCCTGAAATGATATTAGAAGAAAAATCAGGATCTTACAAGTTACAATAATTCTACCTAAAGCAGACCATGAGCCTCAACAAAGATTCTAGATATAGGATGTGAGGCTGAATCTTACGAGTCTATCAAAGATTAGGCACGCTTTAAAGAACTGTTGGATAGTTGTTTTCATTGATTACTCCTTAAATAGTATATTTACAGACAATTAGAGCTTCTTCAAAAGCACCTCAATAACTCCTTTTAAATCAAATTATTAGGAAAAAGTGTAAAACACCTTCTCTAAGAGCTCCTTTAAATATGTCCTACTTTTCAAAGGCCTCAAAAATCCATATATTAGGAGGTAGATCTGAGAAATTTTCTGGGATCTCCAATACCATCTTTTGTGCAACTGACAGGGACCGATTGTTTGATTTATCCCAAAATTAAACTATATTGGCACACATTAAGGAGAGCTGTTGAAGGAGATTAGTAAAATAGATCTCAAAATGTTTTTAACTGAAAATAGATCTCAAAATGTTTTTAACTGAACCCAAAAGATACCTTTGAGGTAATATTTTGAAGCAATTGTTGGAGATCCTCATGCAGTCCTTCGACCATCCCAGTGGTCTGTCTGAGACGCAAAACTCAATTTGCTTGTCCAGGTCTGCCAATCTGTTGGGCCGAGCTGGGCCTTTTCACCTCCATGCCATCTTAGGCTTTTCTTATATATTTATATATTCTTTTTTTATTTTTATGTGACTCAATCTATTTTTTTAGTTTTTATGCATGTATTGGGGTGGTAGAAGATAAGTTTGTTTTCAACAGATATAAATGTATTAGTTTTCTGTTTTATATTAAAATATATTGTCCCATGAGTATCTTACAATTGATCCACACTATTCCTATTTATTCTATTTTACGCATGTGTTCTCTCATTGTTTTACTACTTTTGGATCTGTCATTCTTCCACAGCCATTGTTTTAGCTGTTTATTTTTATTGTTCTTGCTACATATTATTACTTCCTCTATTCCCTTGTACTTTGATTTAGGATTCAAAATTGAGAAAAATACTCAATTTTTCTTCCATCTTTTAAAAGGGCCAAGTTGGACCCCTTTGTTAGAGCTCCACGGAGCCAATCTCTGAACTTTGGTTAGAGACTCAGTTTCATTTCTACTTAACATGGCCACTCATATGGCACACCACATCTGTATGCGGAATGCCACCTCACTTTCAATTTTAGATTCTAATCTTCATATCGATATTTCTCTTAAACCAAAACTCTGTATTTGAATCCATTATTTGCATCTTGTTTCATAAAATTAATCAAAGAAGAAAAGATTCTTTCAGAGCAGCTGACTAGATTGAATCTGCCACACTATGGGAAATTTTGACTAACACCACTACTAAGCATCCGGAAAACACCGCTACTAAGCAGGGTGCATGTCAAGATCCTACCTTTTGATATTGGGATGTTGAAAAGAGGGGATTGCAATGTGTTGCTTTAGATGCTGATTTGGGCTCAGTTTTTCAGAAATTTCAGAATTGCAAAGTTATATCATTGGTTATGCAGTTTGTCATTAAGCCTGCTTATAAGAGAAGCATGACTATGGAGAATAAATTGGAAAAGTTACTCGTTAGAAGGAATTCAACATTAGCACCAGAAATAATAGTTTAGCAGAGTCTGATGAGGAGAGTGGTGAAGACAATATTGTTTATGAAGAAAATGTTGACCCTTCTTGGACGGATGACGAGGACATATTCATGGAGGATGATGAGGTGTTTGTTTCACTTGGTTTGAGGGCCGAGGGTGAGGCAGCAAAAATGAATTTGCAGCAATGTTTGGACATTGGACATGATGCACAAGTTCTAGTTGATGATGAAGCCGAAAATGAGCCAAGGTTTTCCATTGACAAGGAACATACTAAAATCAAGAAGGGAGAGACTTTTCCATCTGAAAGGATCAAGGACACCGAGAAGAGGGTTGAGTCGGTGGACTTATAGAACTTAATTCACTACAAACTCAAACTATAAGACTCGATCTCAATAAGCACAACTTACACAATTCTAATAGGCCAAGACCTCTAACAATGCTAGTGTAAAGATAAAGATAACAAGCAACCGCTAGCATGATAGCTACCAAGAGAAATCGTAAAGCAACCTATAACTCTACTCAACAAGATGAAATATAGAAAGTAAAGAGAGAGAGAGAGAGAGTCAACAGAATGCTCAACAATTTTTTCTGAGGTCTCAGAGGGTTGGCACCTTCTCTTGATCCTCGTTGGACCACTTCCGTCGGAGCACCGATCCCTCTCGTCGTTTTCGAAACGATGCTCTCAAAGATATGCTCCACTTACTGGAGTGAATTCATCGGCGGCCCGACTCTAGCACACAAAATACTCTCACGCTAGAGCAAGCTTCCAAGGCTCCGAACGCTCCCCCTTAGTATCCCTTTCGAGCGGGGGACTTCCACAATCTCCTTGGAAGGTCAAACATTGACTTCTAGCCGGTCTAGGCTGTCAAACTAAGAGTAATAGGTAAAGATCACTCCTCTCAAAGCCTCACAAGCTCTAGAACTATATGAATGCTTCTATTCACTCTCTTACTGGCACCAAAGATCTCCAATCTTAAGTTGTGCTCTCTTTTTGGTGTCTCTTAGCCTCACACAAGTTTGCTCCAACAATTCAGACTCCAGGCACACTACAAAATGTTCTCCTCCACAGTTTAAATAGGCTCAAGGACCAGAAACAACCGTTGTAATGTGATGTCATAAAGCTGACTGCTTTTGCTAGTCACCGGATTGTTCGGTCACTTCTCCCACCGGACTATTTGGCGCACCACCGAACTGTCCGATGACTCTTTCTGTCATCAGAACAGAGAAACACCCTTTTTGGAATTCATTTCATATGACACCAGACTGTCCGGTGCATATCTTCACTGAACTGTTCGATGACTCTCACTTTTAGACTTTCAGAGACACCTCTTTTGGACTTCATCTTCAGGCTCACCGAACTGTCCGATCATTGGCCCACCGGACTGTCCGATGTCTTCTCCATTTCGACTTCAGAGACCACCTCTCTCTGGACTTCACATCTTCTAGCTCACTGGACTGTCCGGTGACTCTTCTGCAATTGAAAGATTGAGTCTTTGTCTTAGACTTGACTTTGGCTTCACTTGCTTTGCTTCCTCTGCCATCTTTAGTGCATTCTGAGGTAACTAAGAGCATTCATACCTCCTAACACTTGTATAACCAGAGAACGAATGACATGACCCCCTTTAATAGTACCGTAATCCTATGGATGCTCTAGCTAGTCCTTAGCCTTGGTCCACCGAAGCCCGAAACTTCTGATCTTGGGATCATCCCTATGGTGTTCATTCAATTACCAAAATCAATTCATATCTTTTAGGAGACTTCAAAGGTTATGAAGCTTACACCATCCTTGGTTGATTTCAGGATGGCTTTAAGGCAATATGCCATCCTTAAGGAGTTTGAGGTGCACTAGGTTGTGACCGATAAAAAGAGGTATAGAGCTGAATTCAAAGGGAAGGGGTGTCCATGGAGGATTGTTGCTAACAGGCTTGTGGGCCAGCCAACCGTTGAGGTAATATTCATTAGCGTTTATACTTCTTTTTCATATCACTATGATTTCTAATGAGCATTAGTGTATATTCATTCTTCCCTTTTCTTTAATTAATTAGTGTTTACACTTCTTTTTCAGATCACCATGATTTCTCATGAGCATGAGTGTATGGGTACTAATAAGTTAATTAGCAAAATGGCATCAGTGAAGTGGGTTTCAGAGAGAGTTGTTGCATGGCTGAAAAAGAAACCATCTCTAGGAGCATCTGATTTGTAGGACAAGCTGCTTCAAAAATATGGTATAGAGATTGGTTATAGTACTGTTTGGGCTGGAAGGCAAAAAGCATTGGATTCAATTTATGGGGCTCAGGAAGATAGTTTCTCAAATTTGTTTAGTTTTGGGGCTAAACTCCTTCAAAAGTCACTAGGTTCCATATTTGAGGTTGCAACCAAAACAAATGATGACGGTGTGATGTTTGACAAGCTTTTTGTTGCTATGAAGCCTTGTGTTAATGGGTTCCTACAAGGTTGTAGACTTTACCTTGGTATTGACTCAACAGCCTTGAATGAAAGTATAAAGGGCATTCAGCATCCGCTATGGCCGTTGATGAAAACAATTGGATATACCCTGTGGCATGGGCAATCTTTTAGTCAGAATCTTCAGAAAATTGGACTTGGTTTATGGAGCAAATAGAGAAGGCAATTGGTCATCCACCCTTTCTTGCAATATCCACAGATGCATATAATGGTTTGGATGCTGCTGTGAAGAAAGTGTTCCCTGACATTGAACATAGAGAATGCATGAGGCATTTGTGGGCTAATTTTAAGAAGTATTATTGTAGAGAAGTCTATGATAAGAATATGTAGCCAACATCTAGAGCTTACAAACTTGAAAAATTCCACTTCCATTTCAATAAAGTTATTGCTGCAAGCTCAGAAGTTGTCACATACATGAATGGCCATCACAACCACAAATGGAGCAGATCAATGTTATCAAATGAGATCAAGTGTGACTATGTGAACAACAATCTTGCTAAGAACTTCAATAGCTGGATCAAGAAGATAAAAGACTTACCTATTGTTGAGTTGATTGATACATTGCAGCGGAGGACACTTGATTTGTGGGATAAGAGAAGAAGGATCTCAAGCGAACTCTCTGGAACTGTTCTTCCAACAGTAATTAAGCAGCTTAAGGCCAAAACAAGGGGATTGGGGCAAATGAGGGTTTCGAATGGTCTGCACACTGCTGAAGTTTTTGGTTTCCATTATGATATGACATTGTGGAGGCATAGCGTAGAGCTGGACACTCATGCTTGCAGTTGTGGTGAGTGGCAAAATGACTGGATAACCATGCCTTCATGCTTTGGCATTCATTCAGATGTCTCCAGATGTTGATATGGAGACATATGTTCATGAGTACTATAGTGTGGAGAAGTTTAAGGTGGCCCACAGTGGCTGTGTTTCACATATGACTGACAAGTCACAATGGCCTCAAGTTGATATGGGTTTCAAGCTGCTACCGCCTCCATTGAAAAGAGGTCGTGGAAAACAAAGAAAAAAAATAGATTTCTTCCTAGCCATCAACTAGGAGCAAAGAAACAACAAAGGTGTTACAAATGTGGGGAATTTGGACACTGTGATACAGGGAATTGCCCTTTGAATGACCCAAAGAAGAGGTGAGTTAATTCTGATTTTTTTCTTCCAATTTATGCATATATGTCTCTAATTCTATAGTTCCTAATCATTTATCTATTTACATGTAGAAAGAGGAAGCCCCAACCTAAGAGGCAGCCAAAAAGAGCAAAAACAGTACCATCTGAAAATATTTCTCCAAGGTCCATCACTAGAAGGATTGTCAATTTGGTGCATGGTGAAGGCGAGGATGGCACATCTAGCTCTAGCATATCAGCAAGGCGATTGTTGGTCCTTTCACAGGGAGGAGAATCAACATCAAAATAGATCATTGTTGGCACATGCATGTTTGTTTAATGATTCAACTATAATAGTACTATGAATTGGCATGTTTCAGACTTCTTTTGATCATTGCCGATAATTTTTGAACTATTAACTACTATGTTTGATTGCAAAATGATATGTCTGTGCTGGAACCAATTATATGCTCATGGGTCATATCAATTTCTTTTAAAAAATAAATTAGCTGTTCACATTTTTAATTTGACAGTATTACAAAAGGCTAAAAACTTTACTATTTTCAGCTATTCATGTTTTTAAAATTATTTTTTAAATATTACTGTTAATCAAATTTATTTGAACTTAAAAATTAGAAATTAAAGGAAAAAAAATAAAACATTCAATGTTCAGGAAGCAGCAGGAAGCGTCGCCCCAACCATCCAGCATGCAGGTTCAAAACCGATTCTGTGCCGTGTCTCAGGCACGTGTCTAGGCAGGCACGCCTGTTTTGGGGCAGAGTCAAAACAGTCAGTTTCTATTTAGAATAATGGAAAAGCAAAAAGAAAAAGAGGGGAAAGAGGGATAATGTTAGGTGGGTGGTAAGAACCTTGTTTAGCAGCGGTGTTTTCCAAACACCACTCTTACTTATGGTATTTTGAGGATGGATCGACTCGCTTAGTAGCGGTGTTAACCAAAATTTCTCATCGTCATAAGGCAGTGCGGCCATGCGCCATTTAGAGCGGCTATCCCTCTATATAGAGCACAGGGCAGTGGTGGTCGGCGACATCACAGCCGGCAGCAGCGCCAGGAGGAGAACCACTTCTGACTAGATTAAGGAGAAAACGATTGGACCGCGCTGCACCGTTGCTTGGCTAATTGCAGTGGAACCAAAACCGTATGCAGAAACCGGTTTAGAACTGCTGGTGAGAGGTCTAGAGCAATGGGGAGTCGAAGAGCAGCTTCGACGTCCTTGTGCCGTGCAACCGCCGTCGTTGGCGCCCTCTGCTCCCAGCTAAAGCTCGAGTGTTCCATCATGTCGTTGCATGAAGTTCTCCATGCGGTGATAGTGAAGTTTGATTGGATGAGGATGAAGATGGGTTTGGGCATGGGGATAGGATTGGTCCACTTGCAGCTGCAGGTGACTTTGCTTTATAAACAAGTCAAATGGAAGATGTATAGCTGTTTCTTTTAATATAGGTGTAAATTCATCATATTGAAGGATAGTTGACAAACGGGCTCATCCTTCATACATCCCTTCTGCAAAATAAAAATATGGCTCGCTCTATCCCTTCAATCAAACAACTGGAAGCACCACATTGTAGAAAAGATGGATGATCTCATCTTATTTCACTTTAACTCCAAATTAAACGCAAAGTATGTATATGTACACAGGAGCACACTAAGTAGTAGTACTGGTTTTAGTTTCTCCTTGGCATGGGGAGGAATAAAAAATGTCTAAGGAGTCATCCCACTGCCGTCTGATGCACCGTGTTGTCGAATGAAACCTTGCTGGGATTTTTAATATTGAAATATAGTCATGCATCAATAGAACATTGTAAACTAACTCGGTGCCGCTCGAGTTTACATAACTCAGACTGCAAAATGAAACGCTAAGCTCAGAATCCCAGACTCGTCTGCACATGTAACTATCTCAGAATTGAACGTCGAATATTGGATCTTAATTATTTCTAGGAGAGTAGAATTCGGAAAAAATGAGATAATTATCCAAGAAAAAAGGGTGAAGATATTTCAGAACTTCATTTTCACTGCAGCTTCACCACAGGCAAACACAACGGCTAGTCTCAAGACACGTGATAGGACGACTTGGACGAGTGAGCTGCCTGTGCTTAGCTGTATGGTTCAGATAGCTTTGGATTTGGGCGACGCGATCCTCCGCAGCACTTGGCGCCTGGCCATTGGACGTTGTCGAGCGCGATATCCAGTCGGAACGCCGGCAGCCAATGAGGCTCCCGCTAACGTGGCGTGCCGTGCGTCCACCAGTCGCATCAAGCGCCAGTCCGTCATCGTATAAAGATCTGCTCCTCCGCCGGCCTATCCCACTCATCAACCGAGCCACACACCTCAGTCGCGTCTTGCTCACCGAACACATACCTCACAGAAAAAATGGCCGCGTCGGCGCTGCAGCAGACCACCAGCTTCCTCGGCCAGGCTCTCGTCAGCCGCGTCGGCGTCGATGCCGGCGGCCGCATCACCATGCGCCGCACCGTTAAGAGCGCGCCCCAGAGCATCTGGTAACGAACGTCTTCTTTCTCTGCACATACGAAGCACTCAGCTCTGCATTTGTACTGAAACGCGTCACTGTCTTAAACATCTAAATGACCTGTAACAGGTATGGCCCAGACCGTCCCAAGTACCTCGGCCCGTTCTCCGAGCAGACTCCGTCGTACCTGACCGGTGAGTTCCCCGGCGACTACGGGTGGGACACCGCCGGTCTCTCTGCCGACCCTGAGACGTTCGCACGGAACCGAGAGCTGGAGGTGATTCACGCACGGTGGGCGATGCTGGGCGCGCTCGGCTGCGTGTTCCCTGAGATCCTCGCTAAGAACGGCGTCAAGTTCGGCGAGGCTGTGTGGTTCAAGGCTGGTGCGCAGATCTTCTCGGAGGGTGGGTTGGACTACCTCGGTAACCCGAACCTGGTGCACGCGCAAAGCATCCTGGCCATCTGGGCATGCCAAGTCGTGCTCATGGGCTTCGTCGAGGGCTACCGCGTTGGCGGTGGTCCGCTCGGCGAGGGCCTTGACAAAGTGTACCCCGGCGGTGCCTTTGACCCGCTGGGCCTCGCCGATGACCCCGACACCGCGGCGGAACTCAAGGTGAAGGAGATCAAGAACGGCCGCCTCGCCATGTTCTCCATGTTTGGATTCTTCGTGCAGGCCATCGTCACCGGTAAGGGCCCCATTGAGAACCTCTTCGACCACGTCAATGACCCCGTCGCCAACAACGCCTGGGCCTACGCTACCAACTTTGTCCCCGGCAAGTGAAGAGAGCCGTCCACCGGTCCAGGAAAATGGAGATGTGCCTGTGTGCGTGCGTGGGTAGGCGTGTGGTAGTTGCACGCGCGTATGCTCTCTGCTCCTCACAAGGTAGATGTACGTGATCATGTAAATTAAGCACATGCGCGTGATGGTGAGTGGATCAAGAATTGTGTACGGCTCGATCGATGATCTTTGGTTCTTGTGGAGTCAGTACTACAGTGCTTGATGGTTTCCACTCCGCCAGCTTCTATGAAACTTGTCTCTCGAACTTGCGGGCGCCAGTTTTCCGCGACAGAGGTTACAGAGCAGGAGGCGGCAGTGTGAGCGTCACCACGCTGAAATATGTTCAGATTAGACAAATTATTCATCCTAAACATACATCGCTGTCTGGCGGTGGTATGTACGTAGCAAGTAACTTAGAGCCCGTTTAATAAGGCTGCGGTTTAGAAAAAATTAGCTTTAACTTTCACTTATATGTTGAGGTAGTTTTTTTATCAGCTGAATTTTTTTCTAAAATATTAGTTTGAGTGCATGTGCTATGCTACGGGCAGAGTAATGTAATGCAATTTTTTTTCAATACGGAAAATCAATATGACGCATTGTGATTCTGCTATGCAAAAAAAATATGACACAATTTTGACGATATAAGTATAACAACTTTATTAATACAAGCCGAGATATAGAAAAACAAATTTACACAATACTTACTCTAATTTAACTTTTGCATAATGCCTTTTTTGATTTGAATGAAAAATTAGAACTAATTCTAACTGAATAAATAATAAATAAAAGAGTGAGTCTCTATCATAGGGCCTTGCCATCCGCTCATATCTAAGTAGATTCTAATGATAAAGTGAGGTGGCAAAAAAGTAACAGGTGGCGTTTAAATAGGTTCATGAAAAAAAATTATTGTAGCAACATATATACCCTCTTTTCTCTCTCATAATTAGAATTTAATTAGTTGGAATTTAATTGGTTGAAGTGTGACATCGCAGAGATAGAGGGATGAGAGTAGTTTGAGTCGTCACTATGGATATTGGAGTCACCATCGCTGCGTTAAGGTTAGAGGGTCCTCAACAAGGACGGCCACGCGCTGATGCTGTGGAAATTGGAGTCATCGCGCAGCGCTGTGCAGAAGTGTGGGGGGTGGGAAGGGGTCTAACAGAAAGCGAATTTCAAAACGGACAGAGATGGATTCTGCTGTTCTTTCGATTAGAAATAGAATTTTAGAGATAGAATGTGTGACACTAAAATTACAGATAAAATTTGTGACACCAAAAAAGTGGGATAGACAACGTCTATAAACTTTTGTATTAGAAGAGATTTGGTAGAATCATAGAACAACTTATTGTAGTTTTTATAAATAGGGAATTGAGATGATTTTCTTATATTTACTCTTAATGCTGAGGGTTATAACAACATGAAAGGAATTTTAATAATGAAGCATAATAAAAAAAAGAAAAGTCCATTTTATTCCCTCGCACAATCCACTTTGTACATTCAACCCTCTAAACAAAATTTTAGCTCAATTTACTACCTCAAACTATTCAAATTGGGATCAAATGACCGAGAAGGGGGTTGAATCAGGCATTCACTAATTCTAACTTTTTTACCACACACTACCAACTAGGGAGCTAGCACTCAATTTCTAGCAAACTATTGAAAAGATAACACTCAAAGAAAAACCTAATATGCTAGAGGCTATCTACGAAGAACATAAGAACTAAACTAAGGATAAACAAAAAAAAAAACAACCTAGTACATAAGATAAACCAAAGATGGGGCTAGGAGCTAGCTAGACAAGATAGCAGAGAAGGTAAACTAGCTAGAAAGCAAGCAAGGCACCAAGCAACTCCTACACATGCTAGTTATGATATGAAAGCAATCAAACAAGACATACTAGCATGAGAGCCACCATGAGTGAACTAAGAGCAACTTATCAATACTACTTACATGAGTAAAAGAGTGAAAGGTAAATGACAAATAGTAAAGAGAGACGGGAGGCTCAAGATTTTCTTCCGAGGTCTGTAAAGGATGGCGCCTTCCCCTACTCTTTGTTAGACCACTCCCGTTGGAGTACCGGTCCCTCCTGCCGTTCCTAGACTCTCTAGGGCAACTCTTCACTCCCGGAGTGAAGTCACCAGCGATCTGTGAGACCCCCTTTCGGAAAGGAGCGTCTATGTGTCACCTGTACCATTCTCTGGATCCGTAGCTGACACGCATATTTACAACAAAGTGGTATTTATCACATGTACTTTATTACATCGCACTACTCAACCTAAAAGGTTCGGCAAACAAGTCTAGAGTACAAGCATGAGTCAGCACAGCGACTTTGGGCAAACCACACCTTGTCTATACACACACCACAGGCAACTTAACAGCGGACGAGACTTCTACTCTTCGTAGTCAGCATCTTCTTCGTCATCCTCGTCTTCTGAGCAAAAGTAGCAACAACAGAAGGAGTGAGTACAAAAGTACTGAGCAAGTCCCAACAAGAAGTAGGTAAGGGGTTTCGCCGTAGCGAAGCAAGGAAAACTTGAGAGTAACGTTTTGCGGAAAGCATGTTTTCATGCTGGCTTCCTACTAGAAGAGAATTTAAAGGAGAGAGAAGCATTTTCTATATTTTAGTAGAGTGGACATGGAAAAGATTTTCACTCCTCTTCACAGTTCTCAAGTTTTATATTGGGCGCAAGCACTCTCGTGCCGGCCCTAGGCACACAGCCACGCAATTTCCAAAACACGGGTTGCTACACCCACTCATGCATCAAGGCAATGAATAAAGTCTAATCGTAGGGCGTTCGAACAGTAGCATGTCAATACCGTGACAACGGCCTATCCGGAAGGATTTTTAACTCTGCAGAGGTTGTCAACTGTACTCACAGGTTATGCTACTCCTGATCATTAGAGTTGCATAACGCCTATCCCACATCCACACCCAACTCTGCAGAGGTTGTCAACTGAGATTTGGGATGTGACCGACCTACCCCACTTAAATGGAATCTCGTCCTCGAGATTTAGACGGTTTTCTTCAAAGAATTGAGGGAATTCCTTCTTGAGATCGTCCTCTCTTTCCCAAGTGGCTTCCGCTTCAGAGTGGTTACTCCATTGGACTCGATAAAATTTGATGGCTTTTCGTCGAGTCTGGCGGACGGTCACATCCAAAATCCGGATGGTTGTTTCTTGGTATCTCAAGTCTGGCTATAGATCCAACTCCTCAACGGCTACTTGTTGCTTTGGCACTTTTAAATATTTCTTGAGCTGAGAGACATGGAACACTGGGTGAACGTCTAACAGCTCTGTTGGGAGTTCCAATCGATACGCTACAGGACCAATGTTTGCAAGTATCCAATACGGTCCTATGTATCTCGGTGCCAGTTTACCCCAGATTTGAAACCGTCGGGTGCCTTGGATCGGGGATACCTTGAGATATACAAGCCCTCCCTTTTCAAACGACAACTCCCGTCTTCGGTTATCTGCATAACTCTTCTGTCGACTCTGGATAGTTTTAACCTTTTCTCTTATTTTTGCTATCTTATCTTCTGCATCCTTAATAATAGCGGGTCCAAACAATGATCGCTCTCCGACATCATACCACAATAGGGGTGTTCGACACTTGCGACCATATAACACTTCGAACGGTGCCATCTGAATACTGCCTTGGTAACTGTTGTTATATGAGAATTCCACAAATGCCAAGCTGCTCTCCCAGTCCTTCCCATAAGTCAAAATACAGGCTCGAAGCATATCTTCCAGTATTTGATTGATTCTCTCGGTTTGTCCATCTGTTTGGGGATGATATGCGGAACTGAAATCTAGCTGCGTTCCTAGAAGCTTGTGTAAACTTTTCCAAAAATGAGAGGTAAACTGGGATCCTCGGTCAGACACTATTCTCGTTGGTACTCCATGCAACTTCAGTATATTGTCCACATACAGCTGAGCAAGGTGATCACCTCGGTATTGCGCTTTCACTGGTATAAAATGGGCTACCTTGGTAAGACGGTCAACTATTACCCATATAGAATCATTTCCCTTCTTGGTTCGGGGGAGACCTATGATGAAGTCCATTGATATCACATCCCACTTCCATGAAGGTACCTTTAACGGTTGCAACAGTCCTGCCGGTTTTTGATGTTCGGCCTTGACTCTTCTGCAAGTGTCGCAATGCCCTACATATCGGGCGACATCTCTTTTCATAGCTGGCCACCAATATTTTTCTCTCAAATCCAAATACATCTTGATTGTACCTGGATGAATGGAATATGCTGAAGTATGAGCTTCCGTTAGAATAAGATGCTTCAACTTTTTCTTGTTAGGCACACAAATTCGGTCTCGATACCATACCGTTCCTTGATCATCAACCTTAAATTCTAACGCCTTTTCTGACATGGCCTGCTCTTTAATCTTGCGACATTGAGGGTCACGAACCTGAGCCTTCTTAATTTCTTCTTGAAGAGTTGATTGTATTGACAAGGCATGAAGGTTACCCAGAACTGCTATATGTAGGTTTAGGTTGGTCATCTGATGAATCAACTCTGAATTGTTGGTTAACTCTTCAATACCCCGAGGATGTTTCTTGCGACTCAAAGCATCAGCCACAATATTAGCTTTTCCTGGGTGATACTATATCTCTAAATCATCATTTTTGATCAATTCCAACCATCTTCTTTGCCTCAAATTCAACTCAGGCTGCGTAAAAATATACTTCAGGCTCTTATGGCCTGTGAAGATTTTGCAATTATTCCCGATCAAATAGTGTCTCCAAATCTTCAATGCATGAACCACTGCGGCAAGCTCAAGATCATGAGTAGGATAATTTTCTTCATGCTTCTTCGATTGTCAAGATGCATAAGCTACTACACGATCTTCTTGCATCAGAACACATCCTAACCCTTGTCGAGACGCATCACAATACACTACAAAATCTTGGTATATGTCAGGTAGTATGAGTACTGGAGCAGAGGTGAGTAGCGCTTTCAAGGTTTGGAAACTATGCTTGCATTTTTCTGTCCACACAAATTTCTTGTCTTTCTTGGTCAATTCGGTCATGGGCTTTGCAATCTTTGAAAAATCCTTGATAAATCTGCGATAATAGCCTGCTAATCCCAGAAAACTCCTAATCTCTGTGGCACTAGTGGGTTGCTTCCATTCCATCACTGCCTCCACTTTGGCTGGATCAACTTTTATTCCCTCGGTTGACACAATATGTCCAAGGAAAGCAACTTCTTGCAGCCAAAATTCACACTTACTAAATTTTGCGTATACCTGATGCTCTCTCAACCTTTCAAGTACTACTCTCAAATGTGCCTCATGCTCTTGTTCACTTTTGGAGTAGACAAGGATATCGTCAATGAACACGATCACAAACTTATCTAACTCCTCCATGAATACCTTATTCATCAAATTCATGAAGTAGGCAGGAGCGTTGGTCAGACCAAATGGCATGACTGTGAACTCGAATTGTCCATACCTGGTAACAAAAGCGGTCTTCTTAATGTCACTTTCTCGGATCTTCAGCTGATAGTAGCCAGATCTCTAGTCAATCTTGGAGAAATATTTGGCTCCTTTCAACAGATCGAACATGTCATCAATTCTAGGTAACGGATACTTGTTCTTGATAGTGACCTCATTCAATGCACGATAGTCAATACACATTCTGAGGCTACCATCCTTCTTTCTGATGAACAATACCGGTGCTTCCCATGGTGATGCACTTGAACGGACATAACCTTTTTCTTGGAGCCCAGTTAGCTGTTTCTTGAGTTCTACCAGCTCATCAGCAGCCATTCTATATGGTCTTTTCGCTATCGGTGTCGCACTAGGAACTAGGTCGATAAAAAATTCGACGTCTTGATCTGGTGGCATACCTGGTAGCTCTTCTGGAAACACATCAGCGAAATCCCGTACTGCAGGTACTTCTTCTAAAGGAGTAGCTTCCGCAGCAAATACTACGGGTCCGACTTTTTGTTTCCTCGACTGACAAGAAGCCGAGATGCCTTTGTGGTTTATGGCTGTCACGACACGCTCGGAGCAGTAAATAACTCCTTTATAGCGGTGTAACCAGTCCATACCCAAAATGACATCTATGCCCTCTGCTTGAATAACTATCAGGTTAACCATGAACTACCCCACATAAATGAATTTTGACCCTCATGCAACCTAAACTGCACTTCAGGGTAGCTCCCGGAGATTTTATCAGCATGGGAGTCTCTAGCAACACCATTGGCAGTTTTTTCTTTTTCGCAAACTTTGACAAAACAAAAGAATGCGAAGCACCGGAATCGAACATAATGGTTGCAAGGGTAGAGTGGACAAGGTACTCACCGAGAATCACTTTTGGTGCCTCTTCTGCAGTCTCGGCACGGACGTGGTTCACCCTTCCATGTCCATACTGCTGAGGCCTCCTAGGTGGTGCAGTCATCCTCGGAGTTCCACGTGGTACTCCAGTCGACGCAGGTCTAGTGTGGGAGTATGCTGGAGCCATGATAGCCGGTCGATTCAGGGGACATTTGGCCACGAAATGTCCCGGACTGTGGCAGTTGAAGCATGTCCTCGGGGCATTTGAAGCCTGTCCCACGCTAGATGTGATACGTGGAGCAGATGGGGGTGGCGGCTGACATACCGACGATGCAGACTGTTGCGCCTGGGGTGCAGTTGGTATACGATACTGCATCGTGGACGGGTACTGCGGCTTTTGAAATTTGTCGAACCTTGGCCGCTGCCTCTGTTCAAACTGTTGGGACTTCTTGGCTTGAAACTTGCGTTTTCTCTCGCCATCCAGTCCGACGCGTGCCCTTTCTAGAAGTATAGCCTTGTTCATCATAGTATTGAAATCCGAAAAGGTATGAGCCACCAGCTGAGCCTGCATGACATGGCTCAGCCCATCCAAGAAGCGCTCTTGCTTTTTCTGGTCCGTATCAACCTTCCCCGGGGCGTAACGGGCCAGCTTCATAAATTTCCTGATGTACTGATTCACTGTCATTGGCCCTTGCTTCAAGGCCCTGAATTCATCAGCCTTCATTTTCATTGTACGAGCTGGGATATGATAAGCTCGGAATGCTTGCTGAAACTCATTCCAAGTAATTGCAGTAGAATCAGTAGTGGCTTCGCGATAGTTATCCCACCATTCACCAGCAGCTCCAAGGAGTTGATGGGCAGCGAGCATCACCCTTTCCTGATCTCCAGCTGCCACTATATCCAGCTTCTTATTGATCTCTCGCAGCCAGTCATCTGCGGCGAGTGGTTCCTCATCAGCACTGTCAAAAGTAGGAGGTCGAAGTTGTATAAACTCTGACATCCTATTTTGCGGGTTCGAACCTCCCCGCTGTCCCATTCCCTGCGCTATAGTAACTAGCAGCTGGGTCTGGGTTGCCATCACGTCTGCTAAAGTGGCGGGCGGCAAGGGGAGTTCTTCTCCTCCCGCCACTGGAGCTTCACCTCCTGTTGCAGCCCGTGAAGGAACTCGTGGAGTTTCTTGAACTTCTACTCCTGCAGCAGCACCAGCGACAACGTCAGCGGCAGCATTAGCCGTTGCACCAGCAGCAGCAGAACCAGGGTGAGCCACTTCATTCTCACCATGGTGGCTCGACTGGGCTTTGTCTGCTTGAGCCTGTCTCAGGGCATTGCGAGCTTGTGCGTGTGAGCGGCGCAGATTAGAGGGCGCCCCTCCTCTTGTAACCGCTCGTCCCCTCGACGGTGGCGCAACCCTTTCTTCATGAATAATCTCGTTTAGGTTACGCTCACGAGCTTGGCGTTCCTGGATACGGGCGGATTTCTTTGGTGCCATCCCGCCAGAGCCAAAATAGTTGGTGGATTTAGGTACTATTGTCAGATGTATTATTACTTCTTTAGTTCATAAGATTTGGAAAACAGCACACACACAAACAATCATTCAAAGTGTGAAAAGAAGCAAAGCACACATATCACACAATCATGGTTATATTACAAGCGGTAACAAGTCACAACTCCAGAGTCTGAGATTCCATCTGCAGGTCACACTACGAGGGTCATACTAAGTACATCTCAAATATCCGTTGCCACCAGCGACGTCATCCACCACTACAAAGGTGGGCCTCTCTAACTAGCCTAGTGGAAGCAAAATAGTCGCCATCTTAACAACTACAGCTGCTTGAACTCCCTCGCTGGTGTCTACCACAAACCAGCGTCCACAAGCAAAATCCTCCTACTCTTCGCCATCGTGAGTCGGTGGCTGGCTCGGACCGGCCACAGGCTTCACCTTCGTGGCTGAAGTGTCGGCTCCACGGGGTGCCTGCGCACGGCCTACAGTAAACCCAACAACCTCTACACTGGAGTCGGGCTCTGACTCCTCCTCCATCGGCTTGTCGGAGTCGTCGCGCAGGTCCGGCTCACCCGCACTAAGTGCACGGGCGAGAGGGCTCCTGCGGCTACAACCCTCACCGTCCTGAAGTGGAGGAAATTGCGCCACCCGTGTGTAGATGGCGTCACGAGTCTCCTGGTCCAGCATCGGGGCGTGGGGTGGCAACACCACCCTCCCGTCGGAGAGGCGCACCAGACTACTCTTGCGACGAGTAATCCTGGTGTGGGGGCCTCGGCGTACCGAAGCACTCTCGGCCGACGCTAGGGAGCTGTGTGCTCCTCCCCCAAGTGCTGCTCCCACTCCTGGCACACTCTTTCTCGCACCTCTGCAAGTCGGAGGGTACGGGAAGCGCATCTGAGCGCGCAACTGACACCTCAGAATCCTCACATGCCGCTGATGAGAATCGTGCTGGTTCGCGAGGCTTCGTTTGAGCCCCTCCTCTGTCGCCTGTGCCGCGGTAAGCTCGGCACGGGCGGCAGCAAGCTGGTGTAGCGCTGAGTCACGCTGCCCCTGCACGTTCCCGAGCTGGGTCTGCAACTCGTCCCGTTGCATCTGAGCAGCAGTCAGCTGCACCTGAGCAACGTCTCTCTGGGCGTGGGCGGTCTCCAGCTGCTCCTGCAACTCAGCAACCTGCCCCTCGGCGGAAAAGGCCCGAAGGGACTGCAGGAGCCACTGTCCCCTCACCACCTCGTAGAGCCGGGGCTGCGCATGCAGGTACTGCGCCGTCTCCACGAGGGTAGGGTCATCAACGGTCCTGGTGGGGCCGTCGAGTGTGCCCATCCTGTGAACCCACGTCGGGTGAGTCGTGGTGAACACCGGGAAGTACCGCACTGGTGTGACGCCGGTGATGTCGAGGTTCACCGTACACACGTGCAGTAGCACCTCTCGTGCAGCACTCTACAGAGCTGCACTGTAGGTGGGGCCCGTGGTCAACGACGTCCACAGCGGTAGTGGATACGCCACCAAGGCCGCCTCCACCTCGTGTAGGACGTATTCCTCGGCATCCAGACATCTCCAACGGTAGGACACCGACATGGTGTACCCGAACCGTGCAAGCGTGCGGGTAAGGATCGCGGGAAACCCGTCGGTCCTACTCGCTTCTGGACCAAGGTGGATCCATCCCTCAGAGGCCATCTGCAAGAGGCAGCAAAAGCATGGTCAGTACTATAAAGATAGTATACAGCATAATATAAACGGTACACGAACAAACAAACGCGTGTGGGACTAAGCCCCACTAGAACGTAGTTTTTCCTAAAAAAAACGTATCGTTCTAACCGTATGCTGCAACGTCTCATAACCTATGGTCTCATCCTATGATCAAGTACAACTCTGATACCACCTTGTGAGACCCCCTTTCGAAAAGGAGCGTCTATGTGCCACCTGTACTATTCTCTAGATCCGTAGCTGGCACGCACATTCACAACAAAGTGGTATTTATCACACGTACTTTATTACATCGCACTACTCAACCTAAAAGGTTCGGCAAATAAGTCTAGAGTACAAGCATGAGTCGGCACAGTGACTCTGGGCAAACCACACCTAGTCTATACACACACCACAGGCAACTTGATGGCGGACGAGACTTCTACTCTTCGTAGTCAGCATCATCTTCGTCATTCTCGTCTTCTGAGCAAAAGTAGCAACAACAGAAGGAGTGAGTACAAAAATACTCAGCAAGTCCCAACAAGAAGTAGGTAAGGGGTTTCGCCGTAGCGAAGCAAGGAAAACTTGAGGGTAACATTTTGCGAAAAGCATGTTTTCATGCTGCCTTCCTACTAGAAGAGAATTTAAAGGAGAGAGAAAAGCATTTGCTATATTTCAGTAGAGTGGACCTGGGAAAGGTTTTCACTCCTCTCTGCAGTTCCCAAGTTTTATATTGGACGCAAGCACTCTCGTGCCGGCCCTAGGCACACAGCCACGCAATTTTCAAAACACGGATTGCTACACCCACTCACGCATCGAGGCAATGAATAAAGTCTAATCGTAGGGCGCCCGAATAGTAGCATGTCAATACCGTGACAACAGACTATCCGGAAGGATTTTTAACTCTGCAGAGGTTGTACACTGTACCCACAGGTTATGCTACTCCTGATTATTAGAGTTGCATAACGCCTATCCCACATCTACGTAGTTTTCCACAGATTCCACCCAAGGTGCAAACAGGGGCCATCCCTCGGGGTTTTCCAGGCCGTCGATGACGCGTCGGTACATTCTCGGAGCCGGGTCATGAATATCCACCACATTCACGCCTTTTTCTGGTCCCCTTCAATCCCAAGTATTACCAAACCCGAGGCTATATCCGTGGGCTTACGCTCCCATGATGCGGGCAATTACCGTCGAAGGCCAGGCAGCGAGTCATCTTACGCCCTTCTCCTGTTCCCTTGTGTCTTCACTACCGACCCCCCAGTGGTTCGATGTGGAAAGAATACGTAGAGAGAATAAGTCCTGCCCAAAAAGTACATGTTCTGTGGTTGCACGAGAATTACCAAGTCGAGGGCTGACGAACCGGTCCTTATATGGCAGGGATGGCGGTCTCGTCCACGGCAGTTGAACCACAGCGAAGCCTACACACCTATCACCATCACCTCAGGTGAGCCCCACCCCACGGCTAGAAACGTCCCCTCTTCACCTAGCACCAGTTGTTCTAATCCTATCCCTTTTGTTTATACTCACACCACCAAACTCTTTTTAACTCGTTTTGTAAATTAATGGTAGATGGTGTGGTGGTGTAGAGCACCGTAGATGGAGTCCTAAGCAGTTCCAGTAACAAGGTAGTATCCGTTCCGTAAAACTAACTAGGAACGGAAATTCCTACAGTTATCAAGGACACGTCGGTAATGGTTTTCAAGGGAAATATCTATATTTATACAGCGAGTTACTGACATAAATATAAATACCTAAGATCAAATAGGTATTAAACTACACAATGTTTAACACATTCTAAAGTAGGCTAGCATCGCTGTCTATCGGCGCGATAAATAAAACATGGGTTCAATGGGCTTAAGATGGGTTAGGACTTGCCTTCAGTTACTTCTTCGAAGTTCGCTTCAGGTTCGGGTTCTTTAGGCTCTTCGGGCTCTTGGGCGGCTTCAACTTCTTCTTGTTCTGCTACAAGCAATAGTTACAAAAAGACTACCAAAGAACAACTAAGAAACTAGAAAAAGAAACAAACACCAAACAAGTTATGGAGTTTGAATTGGCTAGGATGGTAGGGCTTATGATGTGGGTTCTAATGGTATAATTGTTGTGATGATCGGAGTTAAGATGTGGCAGTAAAGTTAGCGGCAATGTGCTATGACGGATTGCAGAAAAATCTGTCTGGACACGGGGTTCGGCTAGTGTCCATGCCCTCTGGGCACTCAGGTGCCCGAAATCGGGGATTTTCCTGTGGACCCGTGGGTTGTGGTGAAAGTTCGGGGTTTCCGTGGACACATGAAAGTTCGGGGTTTTCATGGACACGTGAAAGTTCTGGGTTTCCGTGGACACGGGAAAGTTCGGGGTTTCCGTGGACACGGGAAAGTTCGGGGTTTCCGTGGACACGTGAAAGTTCGGAGTTTCCGTGGACACGTGAAAGTTCGGGGTTTTCGTGGACACCTGAAAGTTCGGGGTTTCCGTGGACAAGTGAAAGTTCGGGGTTTCCGTGGACACATGAAAGTTCGGGGTTTCCGTGGACACGTGAAAGTTCGGGGTTTCCGTGGACACGTGAAAGTTCAAGATTTCCGTGGACACGAGAAAGAAAGTTCAGGGTTTTCGTGGACACGGGAAAGTTCGGGGTTCGAACGGGTCGGCCGCGCTCCCGGCGACACCAGGCGTGCTCCCGACTTTGGTTCGCGTTCTCGACAACTTGATCACTAATCTCGAGGCAACAACTGGTGTCTTGGAATCCTTGGGTTGAACTCTACGCAACGGTGAGGTTGATGGTAGCATTCGGCTACTGCCGCAGCGGGAACGTGGCGTGCCAGTGCGCGCTTCGGAAGCGCTCTGGGCGCGCTCTGGCGCTCTGGAGGCGCTCTGGGTGCGCAGGTTTGCGCGTCCGTTTCCGGCAACACGGTGCTCCGCTTGGTGCGAAACTTGGTGTGCACCTTCTCCATACCCAGTAACACACTGTGATGCTTGTGGTTTCACCGTTGGCTTGGAACAACGGCCGGCGGCATGTGGGTGGCGGAGCACTGCGGCGACTCGCGTGGATCGACTAGACGGTGCTACGGCTACCCATCTCTCGAGCTCGATTAGTTTACTAGGGGGCTTGTAAGGCTACCAGTGCGAGGAATTGGAAGGTGGCGGCCGAGAAGGAGGTGCTCACCGGAGAGGGGTGGCGGCGGCGGAGGTTGTGAAAGTGCAAAATTGATGGTGGCGGAGGGCGATTTCCAGTGAGGGCGGGGTCGTGGACGAGCTCTGGGATGCGGTGGAGCGAAGGAAACACGCGGGCGCGACGTTGTGCTTCTCTTATAGCCGGGCGACGCTCTGCGCAGTCAAGGCAAGTGCACGGTCAAGCGGCGGTTTCGTCGCGTTCGAAGGCGTCCAGCAGCTGATGGCCTCGTCGAGCTTCGGTGGCTAGGGCCAGCGGTGCCAGCGTGGCCTCCACGCTTGTCGACAGGGCGGCACGTCGGCGTCCGGTCTTCAAAGCGTGACGACAAGGGCCACCGCTTCTCTTGGGCGTCAACGCCGTCACCCTCGTGTGCGCAGCGCGGCGGGGTTAAGTTGACGGCGACGAGCAACGTCGTCTTTGCTCTCCTCAACGCGGGGACGCCGGCGCGGCCGGGTGGAGCAGGCCCTCCATGTCGGCCTGTGCGCGCGGCGCTCTGTGCCAAGGAGGAAGACGACAGGGAAAGAGAGAAACGGGCTGGGCCGAGGAGGAAAAGGAAGGTGATCCGGCTGGAGTGAATTTCGGCCCACTAATAAAAATCAAATTTTCCCTCCTCAATTCCTATTTTAATCTTCTATTATTATTTATTTATTTATTTATATTTTCTGGCTTGGGATTTTTGGGGTAAAGATTCCAAACTCCGAAAACCAAAATTCGAACCGAAAAAGAAGAGCTCAAACACTTGTTGAACTCACATTTTATGCTTCAAAATTTTGACTTCTAGTTAACTACTTTCTAATTTTTAGTTCCTTCTAAAGGAAAATTTTAAAAATGGCCTAACTAGATTGTCAAGGAAAGAAAAATTTTAAAACTGAGATTTGGGATGTGACATAATCTTGGCTGTAGCGAACAATGTCCACTCATAAAAGCAAGCCTCCAAGGCTCGGGGGCTCACTATTGGTGTCCCTTACAAGGGGAGGACCCGAAACCACTCACAAACTTGTGATGTTTTCCACAAATGCCATGGAAGCTCAACCACCGACTCTTAACCGGTCTAAGCTGCCATAGACCAAGAGTAACAAGATTTATCACTCCTCTCTAGCCTGACAAGCTCTAGGAATGCGTGGATGCTCTAGTTACTCTCTCTTTAGCACTAACAATCTTCCAATTTTCCTCTTGTGCTCTCCTTGGTGGCCTTTGGCTCTCACAAGATTTCTCTCAATTCTTCTGGTTGTCGAGCATTTTCTTTTGGACTGGCACATGGCTATATATAGGCTACCAACTCCATAAGAACTAGACTAAGGATAAACAAAAAAACCAACCTAGTACAGAGAGATAAACCAAGGATGGGGCTAAGAGCTAGCTAGACAAGATAGCAGAGAAGGTAAACTAGCTAGAGAGCAAGCAAGGCACCAAGCAACTCCTACACATGCTAGTTATGATATGAAAGCAATCAAACAAGACATACTAGCATGAGAGCCACCATGAGTGAACTAAGAGCAACTTATCAATACTACTTACATGAGTAAAAGAGTGAAAGGTAAATGACAAATAGTAAAGAGAGAAGGGAGGCTCAAGATTTTCTTTTGAGGTCTGTAAAGGATGGTGCCTTCCCCTACTCTTTGTTAGACCACTCCCGTTGGAGTACCGGTCCCTCCTGCCATTCCTAGAACGGTGCTCTCTAGGACAACTCTTCACTCCCGGAGTGAAGTCACCGGCGATCCTGGCTGTAGCGAACAATGCCCACTCGCAAGAGCAAGCCTCCAAGGCTCGAGGGCTAACTATTGGTGTCCCTTACAAGCGGAGGACCCGAAACCGTTCACAAACTTGTGATGTTTTTCACAAATGCCATGGAAGCTCAACCACCGACTCTTAACCGGTCTAAGCTGCCATAGACCAAGAGTAACAAGATTTATCACTCCTCTCTAGCCTCACAAGCTCTAGGAATGCGTGGATGCTCTAGTTACTCTCTCTTTAGCACTAACAATCTTCCAATTTTCCTCTTGTGCTCTCCTTGGTGGCCTTTGGCTCTCACAAAATGTTCTCTCAATTCTTCTGGTTGTCAGGCATTTTCTTTTGGACTGGCACATGGCTATATATAGGCTACCAACTCCATAACAACAGTTCACAGTCGTTGTCAAAAAGATGTCTGCTTTTTTTCAATCACCAAACTGTCCGGTGACCAACTCCTTCGATGGTCTAGTCGCTTGCAACCTTTTTTGAAACATGCAGCCCTCATAGTAACCGGACTATCCAGTGACCTCATTGGACTGTCCGTAACCATTTCTTCCACTTTTTCAAGCCAAAAACTTCTCTCTGGAATTTCACATCCTCCATAGTCACCCGACTGTTTTGTGACCTCGTCGAACTGTCCTGTGACCATTTTATCCACTGAAATAGCTGATTTCACCTTCTCATGAAATGTTGAAACTTATAGTCATAGGACTGTCCAATGATATCACAGGATTGTCCGGTGACCTATTTCGAAGCTGAAACTTGGATTCTTCACTTCCAACTTGTTTTCAACTTCCTTCTCTTGCTTCCTCATCTTGAACTTTTTCACAATAGTGCCATTGGGACTCCTAGATCGTCCAAACACCCTAGCACTCATGTGACCAAAGAGGAATGACTTAACCCTTTTTAATAGTACCACTTTTTCTATGGACTCAAAGCCTACATCTAAGCTACACTTGGCTCTAACTCATCTTTAGCCTTGATCCACCTTTAATCGCGACGCTCCATCAAGAATCCAATCACCATATGAGTCGTTGATCATCCTCGAGTAAGCCAACTCGTAGATTCTTGAGATAAGCATATGTTGAACCTACATTCAACAAGTTATTTCATGGTTTTCACTTAATCAATGAAACATTCATATCTTTGGGGTTTCCAATACTTCAAAGGTTGTGAAGCTTATATCAATCCACCCCTTTATGAAATTTATCTTTTTTGTTTCTCTTTGTACTATTTAAATTTGAAGCTCAAATTTTACATGGTGGTAGAAGGTGTAATTCCCTAGGTTAAAAAATTAGATTATATTTTTCAAAATAATATTTATAATTTAATAACACCTAATAGTGTGTTAACAACCTGTATAAAAATACATAAAAATGTCACAAAAAAGTTATAATATATTTTATGAATATCGACGATATTATCATTTACCTTTTTACAAAATTTGAGCTTCAAATTCAAAATCGACAAAGAGAAATAAAAAAAAGAAATTGCCTAGGGGAGTATATTGCACCAATTTGAATAGTTTGAGGTAGTAAATTAAGGCAATCTTTTGTTTATGAGGTTAGACGAACAAAGTGGATTGTTTGGGGGAGTACAATGAACTTTTCCTAAAGAAAGATGGAATAGAGTAGTAGATTAACACACTCCATGGGTTTGATACAATAATGATGTGCTCTCACATGATGACATCATAAATAGGAAAATACTTTATCATTATGACCATGAAAGAAAAATAGCTTTTGCTGATTCATCTTGGAATTATTCCATTGTACGATCATTAGTTTGGGTAGTTGATCTATCCAATGATTTTTGAGAAAGAAGATATTTTCCATATCTAGAAGGTATTGTGAGAACATAATCTATATTCTAATCATACCTTTGAAAACCTTTATCACTTGCATTATTTTCACGGATGAAATCATGAAGGAACTTGGATCATTTGCTTATCCATTGGATAACTCGGCTGTTACCGTGGCATAAACCAATATGGCCATGGCATCCCACCATGGCCACCAGCATCAGCACCGGTCAGGGTGTGGAGGAGCACCTTCTCGGCCGCATGCCGTGGCTAGCAGGGAGCCAGGCAGGGGCGCCACCATCAGGGCTGGCACCGCCTACGCTAGGGCCTGTTACTGGACACATCCCTGGGTGGCGCTAGCCTAGGCCGGACGAAGGCGCACCAGGCCAGGCATTGCCCGTGCGTGGCCATGGCCCATCGCCGCCATTCCAGACGCACCATCTGATTCGAAGCCTCTTGGAATGCCCGCACGGCCTCCGGAGGACGCGCCACCGCCGGTCCACAGGCCCCCACAACCGGTAGATCCGGCACTCATGGCACCTAACTCGGGCTTGGAGGAGAGAATGAGGAGGAATATATGGAGGGGACGAGTGCAGAAGGCCTTTGGAACGGTGGTGGCATGGAGAAAGAAAGGGTTCACGGGTGGGAGAAAGGAGGGGCACTTTTTTGTAATTTCAAATATTTTGGATGGGGATGCCAAAGAGCTGGAAAAGCTTCCTTCTCATGGTTTTTTTCCGTTCAAAGTTCGCTCGAGTTTTGCTGCTCCCGGTGCCAAAGCCGCTCACTGGTTTAACCCTTTGGTGTTGCTCACTGCATAAGCCCCACAAAAAGCTACTCAGGAGCAATGCTAAAAGCTTAGATAAACTCTCCTTTTGATCTACCTTACTTACTGTCGTGCTTATTGGTCTCTTGTGATAGACTAGTTAATGCGTAAGAGGTACACTATAGATTTCACACCCTTCCTCCAGTTTAGCCATTCCTCCCCCCATGAGAAATGCCTTGACCTCAAGGCTCAAATTAGCAACAACTTCTGCGTACTTTTTCTTCAATTCATAATAATCTACCCAGCAGTTTTCCGATTCTGAAAGGTGGGCGATAGGGTTTGCTCCAACAATAGTAAGCCATAATTTATTTTTAAAATTAGACTGAAACATGATATTCATTAAATAAATGCAGAAAATAAGATCCATCATGAATACAATTTTTTATTTTTTGAATCTTTTGAATATTTCGCCTTAATGTATCAATTCAGCTTTTATAGTGGTGAAAAACTGTTTTAGTATTATTTATTAATTGTATCAGTGGTGAAAATAAATTGTTCCAGCAGTAACAGTTAATTGTTCTAGTAATAGAAAATATTTTCTAAAATATTTTCTATGGATACATGGATGGCCGCGGTGAAAATGGTAAAATAAAATAATTTAAAAATTGAAAAGAAAGAAAATAAAGGAAATAAGAAAGTAATAAAAAGGATAAAGTGCAATTTACTCCTCTCAAGTATAGCTAAAGTCTAAATAACCTCTTAAACTATGTTTTGTTTTATTTTACCCCACCAAAACGAGATTTTGATCAATTTAGCCCCTCGTTCAATTTGTCTTTTTTGTTTCTCAATAGACAAGCATAATCTAAAATTAAATTTTATAAGATGATAAAGCATATCATAACACATGTCAAAAAAATGGTTATAAATTTTTTATCATTTTAATAGGGAAAGAGATTTAATACTAAATTAATCTTTCGGATATAAAACTATATGCAAAATAATGGTAAAACATTCAAGATATATTTTTCTAATATGTATAATAATGTGCTTTATCATCTTATAAAGTTTAATCTTAAAATTACACATATGTACAGAGAATTAAAAAAGATAAATTGTATGAGGAGGTAAATTGACTCAAAATCCTATTTTAACGGGGTAAAATAAAAAAAATTATAGTTTAAAGGTTTATTTACACTTTGCCTATACTTGAGGGAAGTAAATTGAGTTTTATCCTAATAAAAATAAAAAAATTAAATTAAAGGAAAAAGAAAGAAAATTTAAAAAGGGAAAATAAATAGAAAAACATAGACTGTAATATATAAAAATAAAGGAAAAATAAAAAAGGCCAATGGGTCATGACAGTGTAGAATGGCCCCGGCTGGAGGTGTGTGCGGGTGGTCAGAGCGATGTTGTAGGGCCTGTTCGGATGAGCTACTGACGGTAGCTGAGCGGCGCAGATCCGCCGTTCGGCCGCAGATCGGCTGCAAGCCAATTTTGACAGCTGATGGGAAACCAGAGAGAGAACGCACGTGGGGTCCTAAGCTGCGGCAACACGCAAGAACAGACGGGAAGAGAGGATTCGCGCACTGTTTATGAGTTGCAGCTGATCAGCAAATCCGCGCAGCGCAGCGGAAAAACGCCATTAGTATCTCATCCGAACGGGCCCGTAAATTCGGGCTAAGTGTCAGAAACAGTCCAGATGGTTGAAGGGCATGTTCTGTTCGGGATTCTTCCACTCTAGCTATGTCAAAGCGCAGACCCTCTCCGATCACTGCCTCCTCCTTTATACTTAACTAGAAAATATGCGTGGTGTTGCCACGCGTCCATTATTATTTCAGTTGTGTCATTTTATTGTTATCATCATTTTGAACATAATAAAGGATCATTCACCGATGATATGATTTGAAGCTGAGTGTGTTCCAATTTCAAAAGTGAAAATGTATAAGAAAAATCAAATAACACAAGTACCAGTCTAAAGTAAAGTCCTATTCTCAACATCGTACCTAAGCAAGTATATGAGAAGCTCAACACAAAAGTAAATTAAACCGAGAGGTGTTAAAACATACCAAGACTCGCCTCACCAACTCATTTTCATATAGGTCACATTGATCAATTTTTTAATAAAAAGTAAGCATATACTTGCTAGTTGCTACAATGTTCCCTGTGAATTTCATAACGAATTAAGCAGGAAAAAAAAATGCATGGAACTCCCATGTTTGAGTACTTGAGGACTCTTTAATTAATTTGAACATGTAGTATGAAAATAAAGATTGTAGCAATGGACAGATGCACTTTGAATAAAAAAGATAAAAATTTCAGTTAGGACTGAAAAAAGCACTGTGAGGAAAAGACATGCAGGACTTAAAAGGAACTAGTTAAAGTCTTAAAGGATAATGCAACATAACTATAAAACTGCACCTATAAACTTTAACAATTAATTTAAAGGTTGGATGGCTATGCATTGAGTTATCAAGTCTGAAGACTGGAGCTAAGAAAACGATGTGTTTACTGCTAGCTGTTAGAAAATGACGTAAAACAGATGGAGCATCGACATGCATTTTTCTGCTTACAAAAATGTAGATGCTGAACCATAAGTCTTGGAAGAAAATGAGCTAATCAATTTGCATACGATGGACCTGGTGCAACATAGGTAGCAGCCGCAGCCTCATCGGGTAGTTGATAGTGATGATGTTCTCCTCCCCTTAGCTATGCAATGCGACAGTAGAGAACACGTAAAAAGGGGAAAAAATTTACACTATGCAGTGTCTCGTCAGGTAATCTGCTTGAGGGGAATGCTTGTTGATCAAGTGAAAAAAACTTTCCTTGTCGCTGTTGCTCACGTTTTTGCCTGTCATCATGACTACTGCTGCTCCGTGTTTCTTTCAATTATTTAAATCTCTTCATACCATGTCAAGTATCAATCCAAATGAATCTTAAAGAAGAGCAGAACATATTGTTAAAGATAACGCGGCCTTGCCACGCCTGATTACTTGGTCCTATGTATTGTATTAGAGAAAATGCAAGATGGTTAAGTCTCTAAATTAAGTGACATGTTCTGAGGGAGACAATGAAAGGTTGATAAATCATCGCAACAAATATGTTTCATAAAAATTGCAGTTATGTTATAGTAAAAAAAAAAAACAAAAGCTCTGGTCTAAGTTGTTTTTTAGATGTTGACTTCTATGACTGGAGGGATTCCCTGATCTTCCAAAGCGTACTTTGCATCACGAATCGTTATCAATCTCATGTAAATAGGTGGAAGCCCTGGTAATAACAGACCAACTATTAACCATTTGTGTGATCATAGAGCACTAATGAAATGATAATAGTTTACCTCACCTGACGAATCTACAAGTAAACATAATTGGAAACCCTAAATCCTCTTGAGGCATCAAACTTTTTGATTCCTCAGAGCAGTCCAGTCAGACTAACCTGCGAAATCAAAGGGAGATCATAGAGATATTATGCTCACAACACAGAATTAGAATAAGCAGAAAAAATTTAGCTGATCAAGATTCAAGAAAACTTATGCATTATACTAAAACAGATAGTGGAATTGACTAAATTTGCATAGCAGATGATATATTAGGGTTTTTTTTTTTGTAGGAATCAGATGCAGATCTCAGAAAGCATGGCTCGCGGATCCTCCTATTTTAGTAGTTTAAATTAAAAGATGTAAATCCCCAATTAAAGATGCAGCTGTATATGAAAATGGAGTAACCTTCTCATGGTCCTTGGAGAGTTTTTACAGCATGAACTGAAGATATATTAGAATCAAAAATTGGATTGAAAAAGATGCACCAACGTTGGTTGATGTTGTGTTTTAATTAGCATTTCATCAAACATTTCAGGGGCATGTAGTGCTTCCGTTTCTATCTCTTGTCTACTTCCGTTTGACATTTCAGTAGGCAATGAGCAGTGTTGTACGTGTACCAATGAATATATATATAATTTAGATGAGCACTAATTACACAGGTTGAGCAACCAGATCCAACAAAGTATATGGAGATCAGATTTTTTTTCCAGAGAAATTATCTAAGAATGGAGAAATTGGTTGGTTACCTTTTGCTGCCGTCAGATGTGACGCCGGCGGTCCAAGGAGGCAGCCGCGCGAGGAGAGGGGACGGGGTGCCGGAGCTGGAGTGGCCGAGGCAAGTGGCGACCGAGGCGGCGTGGGGTGCAGGGGGGTATGGAGGCCGCGATCGGGGCAACGTGTCACGCCGCCAAGTGCTTAAGGATAGATTGGCGGGTGTCGGTGTGTGTTCAAATTCAATTAGCAGGCCGTGGATCGTGTTTGGGTTGGCCGGCCTGTCCGTAGCCCAGTGGGCGTCGACTATATAAGCCAGCTCACGCGTCCTGTAACCGCATTCGAAAATCAAACAGAAATTCCCCACCTCCAACTTCCTCCTCTGAAATTTCTTCTTCCAACCCCTCAAATCCGTGGTGGTTTCCGTTCTAGAAGAACGGGACACTACAATTGGTAACAATTGGTATCAGATTCAGTCTCCCGGGCGTTCGTTCTCGCTGTTGTGCCTCATCCATTCGGTAATTCCAGTTTGGTTCGCAATCACCCTAGGGTTTGATTGCAGCGGTTCCTTGCTAGTTCGATCGGTTTTGGTTCGAGATTCGTCACCACGGCGCCTTCTCATCAATCTGCTCACACACGCCACATCATGGAAGCATTGTCCGAGACCAACCAGCGGCTGCAGTCCGTGTTTGAGCAATCGCTCAAGGATATGGTGGAGACTGCCCTCAAGGACCTGGCGACGAAGATGGCAGGCATTGAGGAACTGAAGACGAAGTTGGATTCCATGGAGCGCAAGCACAAGGAATTCGCGAAGTCCTTCGACTTCATTCAAGCGAAGGTTGACCTCTCGATGAAGTCTCTAGCACAGGTTCATCAAGAGCAGTCGTGTCTTACGGGTTCATTGAAGAATGTCGCCAATGTGTCTGCACAATTGCCTCCACCAACGACAGGTGACGGATTGATTGGATCTCGTCCTGCAACGTTGCCGCTCACTTCTTCGACAGCCCCTCAGGTATCTCTATCAGACTCGCCTCGTGTAGTTGATTCTGGGGCGCTTCCGATAGGTGTTCCTGCCCCTACGGTGCATGATTCTGACATTGTGGTTCCTGCGACAGATTCTGGCGATGGCCGTATGTGAATTCCCAAAATAGATTTTCCCCGCTCGGATGGTAGTGATGTTCGCATTTGGTTGGCAAAGTGCGACGCCTATTTCGCTTTATACATGTAACATCCCGAATTTCGAATTAATTGTCGAATTTTCCCAAATTTCGTTCCAATTAAATTGTCTGCCCCAATTTTCGTTCCGTTCAAAAATCATTCGTACCGAATTTCTTTCCGTTCAATCCGAAATCCGTTTATCAAATCTGATCCGGTGCCGAAATAATTTAGTCCGCGTAATTTTTACGTTTGGACTAAAATTATTTTCCGGAATTTTCCAAATTAATTTTCAGATCCCTAAATATCTTTTCTAAATTTATTCTTTTTCCAGTCTTGTTTATCTCTCAATTTAATTAATTAATTCCAGAATTGATTTCTAACCCCTATTTTTAAT
>BCLG01001044.1:22083-49693 GCA_001602295.1 Zoysia matrella | reverse complement strand
TGCCGTCTCAACGTCGACCTGCCGCGAGCCAGTGTCGTGGACCCCATCGCGCGGCCTCGTTCTCCACGCCGTTTCGTCGGCCGAAAGCACCGCGCCGTCTGCCGTTTTTCCTTCGCGCCGAGTCGCCGACGTCGTCTCTGCCAGCGTTGGTCCTCGCGCAGCACCGATCCCGGCACCGGATTAAACCGATTTCCTAGTGCGCCCCTGATCTCCGATTTCAGCTCTGATTTCCAGAGATCCCAGGTGAGAACAATTTCTCTCTCTTAAATTCTTTTTCTCTTTCCGGTTAATTGTTAGAATAATTGCTAACTTATTCTGCGGTTAATCATTCTGCAATTAATCTAAATCCTTGTGGTCTCGATTGTTTACAATTTCCGTGGAACCTCGTTTGATCTCTGATTAATCCCGAAATAGTTCCGTTAATATGTCTCGTCTCGATTGTCATGTAGGATTGTTTCAGAAACGTTTTGCGCACGTTTAGTCTAGTAATTTTGATTTAGATTTAATTTCCGGTTTTATTTGTCACGTAATTAGTGTCTAATTTCCTATTTGTTTTGTGTTTAACCGGTGTTACAGAGGAGGAGTTCCACGAGCCAGCTCAGTTCGACGATCCGGATCCTGACTTCGATCTCGATTTGCCAGACAAGCCGCGTTCTTTGATCACTTTCTTCCCAGCATTTTAAACTGCATGTTTTGTTTGCAACCTTAATTACATGCCAACTATTTTAAAATGTGCTAGCAACATTTCTAAGCCGTGCCTGTTTACTGTTCCACAGATATAAACCCTAAGATTGCTTGAGTACATTTATTTTACTTTTATGCTTAGCCATGCTTAGTCGCATTATTTTCATCTCACACCTATCACTATAAAATAGAATTTGTGTTAAATGCTTTTGAACTGTGATTCAAATGTGTGAGTATTGCAAATAACTATACATAACTATTTAGCGGGGACAGGTTGGAGTATAGGAGCTGCGAGACTTTTGGGAAGTCCCTGTGGGCGTACCTGTTGCGGGTACAACGGAAAGATCCGGGCTGAGATCTTTCCGTGAGACTTGTTGTTCGCGTTGCGGTTAGAGATGGTGCCTGCACCGACAATTAAGGACCGAGTCCTTCGAGCCTTGTACGCTCAGTTGACAACCATGCACACCACGTTACTCTGTATGGGCAGTTGGCTTGATCTTGAAAGCTTGCTGAGACTGGTTGTTTACCCGTGGGTTGGCGGTGTAGTGTTAGTGTGGTGTAGAGCTCTGACTCCCCACATGAGATCGAGATACCTCACCTGATCAGTGGTAGGCTCTTCACAGCTCCAGAACCCGATTGCGTAGGCTTTTGGGATCTCTATCCTGGAGGACGAATGACGCCAGTTAAAGCTTGTGAACGGGTCTTGTGTGTTTGTTGGGACTACGACGGTAGTTTCCGATGACGCTTCTCGTGGGTCCAGGTGCATAACCTCTGCAGAGTTTTAGTCGATGCGCATTGCCACGTCCTTTTAGAAGGACATCCCCCTGAGTTATGCTCTTCGTTGAGTAGTTTTGTTTTTCTTCCTCCTCTCCTTTTTCAAAATATTTTTGACTCCGGCCTTTGAGCTGTGGCCGAGTGTGGAGATTACATCGGTATTAAAATGAACCCCTGTCCGAGATAACGGAGATCTTTGCGGGGCAAGATAATAAAATTTGACAAGTTTGAAAATAAAGTTTTCTTGCATCTTTAAATAAAATAAAATGTTTTTAACTTGCATTTAGCACTTAAGCCATGCCTTTACCTTTGAAACCATTTGCATGCATACATTGTTGTTAGGTAGTACGCGATTTGCTGAGTATTCGTACTCACGGCTTTCTAATTTATTGTTTTCAGAGGATACTCTCAGCTTCGACTTCGACTACGTCTCTGACGGTCTGTGACGTCCGCTCCTGCGCTCAAGCTAGCCTGTGTGGAAGAGGCTCACTATTGCTGCCACGTTGATGCTTCCGCTGCTATTTTTGTTGGATTCACGATAGAGATATATCTGCTCTGAGAAGTTTCCGGCCTGCGTGCCGATGGACCCTTTGGAGGATTTTATTCTAATAATTTCACTTTGACCTGCTATTTTCCATTCTTGTTTCTTGTTTAATATTTCTGTTATGGTTTCTCGATTGATCGCTTGTGATATCGTGATTGCCAAACTCTTGAGATTGGCAAAGTCACGGGAGATCGGGACTTATCGAAAGGTAAGAAAAATCTCGGTCGTTACAATACAAGATTCCTGATGGGTTTAAAGTGACAGCGGCTTCTCTTCACTTGTCTGGCAATGCTTCGCCTTGGTATCAATCGTACTGTGAAGGTGCCGAGATGTTGGTTTAGAGGCATTTTTGCACTGCAGTGCGGGCTGAATTCGAGGTCACTACCCACCGAGATAAGATGCTGGACTTGTTGACTCTGAAGCAATTGGGAACTGCCGAAGAATACCGCAAGCAGTTCGAGCAATTGGTTTATCACATCAGGCTATATGACAAATCCTTGAGTGAGACATTCTTGGTCACTCAATTTCTATTGGGTCTCAAGCCTGAATTTCGTGCAGCGGTTGAAATTCAGTTACCCAAATCTCTCTCCCGTGCAGCTGTCTTGGCCGCGGTGCAGGAAAATTTGCTGACAAGAGCATCTTCAGGGTCTCTGAGAACGGTGTCGGCTAAACCCACTTATGCCAACACTGCTCGCTCTGATTCTAGAGATTCATTTGCTTCTGGAGAGTTATGGCGAGCCAAACAACTGAAGGAATACATAAGGGCCAATGGGTTGTGCTATAAGTGTGGGGACAAATTTAACTCCGGTCACAAGTGTACACCTGCTGTTGTTCCTCAGTTGAATCACATTGCTGCCACTAATAGAGAAGATGGTGGCAGTATTCTTTTGGATGATCTCTTGGATTTATTGGAGCAGCATATGGTGGAGGATTCTGCAAATACTGCATTCATTTCTTTGAATGCTATCTCTGGTTCAGAAAACTCCAAGGTTATTCGTCTGAGAGCCCTTGTCTCGAGTAGCTCTCACACGTTCCTCAGTTAGCACATGGCTTCTAGAGTACCTTGTGTGATCCAGTCAATAGAACTTTTGTCAGTGAAAATAGCTAATGGTTAGACTGTCAGTTGTTCTCAAGTGGCTAAGAATTTTTCTTGGTGGATTCAGGGACACACGTTCATAGCTGATGCCTTGATATTGCCATTTGCTGCTTATGATATGATTCTTGGAATGGATTGGCTTGAGCAGTTCGGGACTGTAATTGGCTGGATAAGTGGGTAGAGTTTCAGTATAAATAGAGCCTCATCAGATTATAGGGTGATATGCCTACTTCTTTACACTCTTTGCAGGAGACATCGGTTGACCTTATTGAGAAGTGGTGCAAGGGAAATGCTGTGTGGGCTCTGGCTATGGTTTTCCATGTGGAACCTAATTCATGCTTTGATGTGTCTGTCCTTCCTCCTTCAGTGCGGACTCTGTTACATCAATATGCAGACATCTTTCAGGTTCCATCAGCATTGCCTCCTTCCAGGGATAATGACCACACTATATCACTTCTCCCTGGGTCTGCTTCTGTGAATTCTAGACCATGTAGATATCCTCCTCATCGAAAGTATAAAATCGAGAAACAAGTCTCTGAAATACTGGTTTTTGGTATCATTACCAAGAGTGATAGCCCTTTTGCCTCTCCTGTCCTGTTGGTCAAGAAAAAAGATGGGAATTGGCGTTTCTGTGTTGACTACAAAAAACTGAAGGATATCACTATTAAGAACAAGTTTTCAATGCCAGTTATAGATGAGTTTTTGGATGAACTCTCAGGAGCACAATATTTCTCTAAGTTGGATATGGACTCAGGTTTTCATTAGATTAGGATGGCAGTGTCTGATGAATATAAAACAGCTTTTAAAACCCATCATGGTCATTTTCAATTTAGGGTAATACCCTTTGGTCTTACTAATTCCCCTGCCACATTCCAACGCTTGATGAATTCTGTTTTTGCTTCACAAATGAGGATGTTTGTGCTTATATTCATGGATGATATTCTAGTATATAGTCCTGATCTGGAAACTCATGTGAAGCACCTTTCAAAAGTGTTCCCTGTAATGTAACAGCACAAGCTATTTGCTAAGCTGAACAAGTGCTCCTTTGCTCAACTCCAGGTTGCTTACCTAGGACACAACATTTCTGCTGAAGGGGTGGCCACCGATCCCTCTAAGACTACAGCTATGCAAAATTGATCTGTTCCTTCTTCTCATACAGAACTAAGAGCTTTTCTTGGACTTACTGGGTACTATAGGAAGTTTGTGCAACATTATGGCATTATAGCCAAACCACTTACTTCACTGCTTCAAATGAAGCAATTCACTTGGTCTTCTGCAGCTCCGCAGGCATTTGAGCAGCTGAAACAGGCCATGATCACCACACCTGTATTAGCTCTTCCAAACTTTCTCTTCCATTTGTGATTGAGACTGATGCCTGTGAAACTGGTGTAGGAGCTGTTCTTTCTCAATACAATCATCCTGTGGCTTTTTACAGTAAGGCTCTTGGCATTGCAAACAGGAAATTGTCTATCTATGAGAAGCAATTTCTTGCTATTCTCATGGCTATTGATAAATGAAGATGTTACTTGCAAAGGGGGCCATTCATTATTAGGACTGACTACAAAAGTTTGTGCTATCTTCAAGATCAGTCCTTGACCACAAATTTACAAAAGAAGGCTATGGCTAAGTTAACTGGCCTTGATTTTAAGTTTCAGTATAAAAAGGGCTCTGATAATAAAGCTGTAGATTCACTATCTCGTGTTGCACACACACTGGAGTGCTCAGCTATTTCTGGTATTACTCCTGTCTGGTTACAAGAGGTTCTTCATTCTTATGACCAGGACATGGAGTCCCAACAGCTTTTCTCTGAAGAATGGGCTGATTTACAAGGATCAGCGTTTGTGGGTTGGTAACAACTCTAGGTTACAACAAAAAATTATTGCTGCCTTTCATTCTTCAGCAATAGGTGGCCATTCTGGTGTTCAGGTGACCTATCATCGAGTGAAGAAGCTCTTTGTTTGGAATGGTCTTAAACTAGCTGTTAAAACTTTTGTCAAACAATGCCAAGTTTGTCAACAAGCCAAGCATGAACATTTTAAGTACCTCGGGCTTTTAGAGCCATTGCCCATTCTACAAACTAGTTGACAAGATGTGTCCATGGATTTGATAGAGGGTCTACCCAAGTCTAATGGCTATTCAGTGATTATGGTGGTGGTAGATCTCACCAAATATGCTCACTTTCTACCACTCAAACACCCTTTCTCAGCTGCATAAGTTGCTCAACTGTTCTTTGCCAATGTGGCGAAGTTACATCAGGTGCCAAAGACATTGTTTTTGACAGAGATAAGATCTTTGTCAGCACATTTTGGCAGGAACTTTTCACTCTCTTGGACACTAAGCTTCATTTGAGCTCGGCTTACCATACTCAAACGGATGGTCAAATAGAGAGAGTCAACCAGTGTTTAGAGATGTTCTTACGTTGTGCAGTCTATGATTCTCCTTCTCAGTGGAGCAGGTCGCTGGCTTCTGCAGAATTATGGTACAATTCTTGTCACCATTCATCTCTTAAGTGTTCTCCCTTCAAGGCACTGTATGGAGTGGACCCCTATCTTGGTTTGGTTCCTTCCTTGCCTTCTATTACTTCCTCATAAGCTGGCTGTATGTTGCAAGAACGTTAGGACTTTTTGGCTCTTATCAAAACTCATCTTGCTGCTGCACAGAACAAGATGAAATGCTATGCTGACAAGAATCATTCAGCTCGGGAGTTTCAAGTGGGTGAACTTGTCTTTCTAAAATTGCAACCTTATGCTCAAGCTTCGGTTGTGTCCAGATCTTGCTCGAAGCTTGCCTTCAAATTTTTTGGGCCATGCAAGATTTTGGAGCGCATTAGTGCGGCTGCCTACAAGCTGGAGCTACCGGAACATGCCTTCATCCATCCAATATTTCATATTTCTCAGTTGAAGCCTCATGTGCCAGCAAATGCACCGGTGTTTTCTGATATTCCATCTGAAGTTCTGTTGGACACTACTGTTGTCATACCCGAGCAAATTCTGGATCGGTGTTTGGCTAAGAAGGGGAATTCAGCGGTTGTTCAGATAAAGGTCAAGTGGGCAGGCTTGTCGGCTTCCATGGCGAGCTGGGAAGATTACTATGTCTTGAAGTCGAAGTATCCGACGGCACCAGTCTGGGGACCAGCTGGCGTTTCAGGGGGAGGCCCTGTCACACCGCCAAGTGCTTAAGGATAGATTGGCGGGTGTCGGTGTGTGTTCAAATTCAATTAGCAAGCCGTGGGCCGTGTTTGGTTTGGCGGGCCTGTCCATAGCCCAGGGGGCGTCGGCTATATAAGCCAGCTCGCGCGTCCTGTAACCGCATTCAAAAATCAAACAGAAATTCTCCGCCTCCAACTTCCTCCTCTGTTCTTCTTCCTCCTCTGAAATTTCTTCTTCCAACCCCTCAAATCCGTGGTGGTTTCCATTCTAGACGAACGGGACACTACACAGTGGGTGGCGCGGGAGAGGCGAGGCAGGGGCAGCGTGCGAGGTGTGTGATGGGCAGCGACCAAGGAGGCGCGGCAGGGGCGCGCCTGGGGCGGCGCGGGGGCGGTGATGCTGGAGGCGACGCGGGAGCGGTGGACTCACGACGGGCGACGTGTAGCACGAGGCTGGGTGAGTATCGATGTTTCGGGAGGAAGCACGGGACCGTTGATCAAGAAATGAACAGTGCAAATGAACCAGCCAATCACAGCTCGAGAAATTGCTCCAGTTTTAGATAGTTAGAGAATGGGCCACTTTTTTTTTTCTTCTCATTCCTTCTTCTGGGCGACAGCCTAGCTCGCTAATCTAGCCCAGTAAAAGAAAACATACAGCCAAAACAAAGCTCAACTCATAGAAATGTGTCAGTCTCCCTCTCGCCACCGGTGTGTTGGTTCTCCACCTGTCACCGGCTGAAGCTCCGACCTCATAACGAAAAGAGAGAAATGTTCTTAGGAAACATCATGTTCTATCATTGCATAGCAAACGTTCCGTCAAGAGAACAAATATTCTATCCTTTGAATCAAATGTTCCACCAAGAGCATGAAGGGAGTGAAACCAGATTAGCGGAAAACGAAATAAGAGGCAGAACATGGCAGATTCACCCCAGGGTGGTGAGCGGCTGGCAGCTACACAGAGAGGCAGTGCAGCGCTTCCGTTCACCGAAGGTGGTACCATGTTTGTCGAGTGAGACTATGCTGGGATTTCTATCACTGAAATGTAGTCATGCATTAATACAACAATGTAATCTATCTCAGTGCCACTCGAGTTTACATTAAAAACTCAGACTGCAGCAAAATGAAATGCTAAGCTCAGACTCGCATCTTGGACGTCCTAATTATTTCTGGGAGAGTAGAAATCAGAAAGGAAAATTGAGATAATTATCCAAGACAAAGGATGAAGATATTTCAGAACTTCAATTTCACTGCAGCTTCACCACAGGGCAACACACAACGGCTAGCCTCAAGTCACGTGATAGGACGACTGGGATGCGGGAGCTGCCTGCTCAGCTGTGTGGTCCAGATAGCTTTGGATTTGCGGTACGCGATCCTCCCCAACACTTGGCGCCCGGCCATTGGACGAGCTGGAGCGTGAAATCCTGTGGAGGGCCGGCAGCCAATTGGGCTCGGCTAACGTGGCGCGCGGCGCGTCCACCAGTCGCATCCCGCGCCACTCAATCGTCGTATAAAGATCTGCACCCCCGCTGGCCTATCCCACTCACCGAACAACAAACGTATCGCAGTTGCGTCGTGCTTGCCGAACACACACCTCACGGAATAAAAATGGCAGCGTCGGCGCTGCAGCAGACCACCAGCTTCCTCGGCCAAGCTCTCGTCCGCCGCGTCGGCGTCGATGTCGGCGGCCGCATCACCATGCGCCGCACCGTTAAGAGCGCGCCCCAGAGCATATGGTAACGAACGCATTCTTTCTTTGAATTGATCACTCTGCTCAGCATTCGCCCTTGTAAAAACGCATCGCTGACTGGCACATCTATGCAATCGAACAGGTATGGCCCTGACCGTCCCAAATACCTTGGCCCGTTCTCGGAGCAGACTCCGTCCTACCTAACCGGCGAGTTCCCCGGTGACTATGGGTGGGATACCGCAGGTCTCTCCGCTGACCCTGAGACATTCGCGCGGAACCGCGAGCTGGAGGTGATCCACGCGCGGTGGGCGATGCTTGGTGCATTGGGCTGTGTGTTCCCAGAGATCCTTGCAAAGAATGGCGTCAAGTTCGGTGAAGCTGTGTGGTTCAAGGCTGGCGCGCAGATCTTCTCAGAGGGCGGGTTGGACTACCTGGGCAACCCGAACTTGGTGCACGCGCAGAGCATCTTGGCCATTTGGGCGTGCCAGGTTGTGCTCATGGGTTTCGTCGAGGGCTACCGCGTCGGCGGCGGTCCGCTCGGTGAGGGGCTCGACAAGGTGTACCCTGGTGGTGCCTTCGACCCGCTTGGCCTCGCCGATGACCCGGACACCGCGGCGGAGCTCAAGGTGAAGGAGATCAAGAACGGCCGCCTAGCCATGTTCTCCATGTTTGGATTCTTCGTGCAGGCCATCGTCACTGGTAAGGGCCCCATTGAGAACCTATTCGACCACGTCAACGACCCCGTCGCCAACAATGCCTGGGCCTACGCCACCAACTTCGTCCCCGGCAAGTGAAGCAAGTAGTCCATCGGTCCATCGGAGAGGTGTCAGTGGGCGTGTTGTTGTTGCACGCGCGTATGCTCTATGCTCGTCACAAGTTAGACGTACGAGATCATGTAAATTAAGCACATGTGCGTCATGGTGAATGAATCAAGAATTGTGTACCGCTCAATCGATGATCTTTGGTTCTTGTGGAGTACTCTAGTGCTTGATGGTGTCCACTCCGCCAGCTTGTATGAAACTTTTGCCTCTCTAATAACTTCATACTTGCGCGCACTAGTTTTCTGCAACACAGAGGTTACAGAGCAGGAGGCGCGCGGCAGCATGACAATTACCACGCTGAAAAGCGTTGATAGATTCTTCGTCCCAAGATCCATCGCTCCCCGGTGGTGGTATAGCGAGTAAACACTCCCACATGCATGTATAACTGGCCGACTGGGTTATCACCGTCCAAAATCCACCTTTTTTTTTTTTTCAAAACCGCATCTAGAGACTAAGGGCATTATAATGGTCATTTTTTTCTAATTCTAAAAGCCAAGCTCGTAGTTTTTAAGAAACCAAGATTCTGATTCAACCTAGCTCAAATCAGTTTTAGCTTATTAGACACAAAAACTCATTGCCCTCTCCCAGTCTTAACAATTACAAACACATATCGCCGCCGCCTTTTCTTTTCCCCTTCCCCGAGCGTGTCCCTCCGTTTCTCTTTACCGTGTGCACCTCCTATAGAAACTATCGCCACTTAATCATGAACCCAGCCGCCACCATGGGCAAGGGGTGTGTTCGATTGAGATACGGTTAGCTATTGCTGTGGCTTTATTTACTGTAGCAGAAGCAATGGAATGATAGTACAGCCACTGGCGGAGCCACATTAAAGCCCTGTTTGTTTCAGCTTTTCAGGCTGATTTTTTCAGCTGAAAAGCTGAAACAAACAAAGTTTTGAAAAACTGATTTTTGGAACGCGAAAAAGCTAGCTTCTGAGGAAATAAACTAAAAGCTGAAAAGCTCACTCAGAGCTGTTTTTTTGCTTTTGATGTGCAGAGAAATCAAGTATATATTGTAAAAACCAACTATCATTACTCTATCAGCCAGCTTTTCAACTAACCACCAGTTAGCTTTTTTAAAAGCTCAAAAACTCTAGCTCAAACAAAGAGCGCCTAAAGGCTAGACGGGGCCGCAACCTCTCCTTGCGGCCAGGAAATTCTTTTAAGATAACTAAAAGTTTTGGCCTATAAATTAGAGAAAAGAAATAAGAAACATCAAAAAATTTAACTTGCTGCTCTTTTATTTACTTCGTTACCTAGCTTGTGGACCCAAAGTTAGATATCCTAGTGTTAATGAATACCCATCCAATGTATCGATTGCCTCTACTTATTTGCTTTGCTTGGCCCCTTCTACTATTTGTTCCTAGCTCCACCACTAAGCATAGTCATAGCTACAACCACAGCCTATTAGAGCATCGTCGATGGTGATGCGAACCAAGTACCAACCCACCGTGGTTCAGTTTGATTCCTGAGGGTTCGATGCCCACAATGTGGGGTGGACTCCATAACCAAGTGAAAAAATTCTTCTTTGGTCTCTCACCTGCTCCTTTGCGCGGTGATTTCATTCTCATTTCCCGTGCTTCCCACGGTGGAATGTATTTTTTTATCCAGTTGGTTCGATTCCAACTGAGGTCTTGTTCGGTTGCTTCGGATTGGTTCCGATGGGATTGGTTCCAGGTCTAGTAGATCATATTCTCATTCAAATTATGTGACAGCTTATTAATGTAATTTTTGGATTGAACTCGGATCTAAATTTAGCATTTGTTCTTTATTTGGCTAAGGAGCAAACCGCACCTCAAGAGTACTGGAACCAATCCGAATCTTAACCTCACCACAGTGTTGTAAGCTATTTTACATCCTATCAAATATTGCTAATATTGTTTAGACCATGCACCAAGATTGAACATGAGATAAAAGCAAAATCGAAGCCGGAAGCAATCACGCCTGGAATTATTCCTACCCTACTGCTGAACAAAGCCTGAACCAACTTCAGGAGTCGATTTTTCATAGGCGTCCTCACTGTTCAGCTGCTCCAATGGAGGATGGTTTGCTCTAATGAATCATGATTCACTTTTCAAACTACGTTGCGGACCCTCTTAAAGCTGCAGTGAACACAGCCAAGAGCAACCGGAGGGGTTGCGTCCCATGATGGGTATCCAGCGTGGCCAGGATGAATGAAATGTACACATTTCCTTGGGAGTCCTCGGTCCTCCCCGTCTAGGACGAATCTTGACCTTTGGTGCGACACTGGAATCATCATCGGAAAGGAATGGACACCTTCGTCGTTGCCGATCGGAGGATTCAATGGCATGGACTTCAGTTCACACATCACCAATGTTGGTGATTTTTTGATAAATATCTTATCCGATCTAAAAGTTGCCTAGAGAGGGTGAATAGGCAACGACCTGAAAATCGAGACTAAAAAATAATTTGATCAGTAAAACAGAGAGCGGACTAGTACGGTCAGTCGAACTTGTTCGGTAGCAAATAAATCTGGTCCTTGCGGATAAGTCCGCTAATCGCAGCGGAAATAGATCAACCACAAAAACAAACAGAGACGAGAGACACAGAAATTTTTGACCGAAGTTCAGATCCACACAGAAGCCTACGTCTCCGTTGAGAAGTCCACAAAAAACCGAGTTGCACTCAACCTTAAAGCTCTCCACGTGACCACAAAGATCTACTTGGTTTTCACTAGATCGACATGGGGTGATACAAACCTCTCGGATCTGACCACATCGTCTTGATGAATTTTGGGCGATACCTAGCCGTCTAGGAGACAAATCTTCAAGAGTAATAGGCCCTGCAAGTCCTGCAATGAAAAGATCAAGTGCTCAAATCGAAATGAGAGGTGAAAGACTCACAATCTTCTCTTCCTTCAATCAAAACCCTAGGGTATTAAATGAAGAATGAGTGAAGGAGGATAAGTGGATCTCAGAAGGTCTCAGGGCGTGATTTGAAAAGATGTGTAAGCTTTTGGTAACCCTAAGACGTGGAGAAAGAGGATTATATAGATCATTGAAGGATGACTTTTTAAAAATATCAGGAGCAGAATAGTTCGGAGGTCTGGACAAGTTTGGACATCGGACTCAACGGTAACATAGTCATCTCTCTGGAGTCCGCAGAGGGTACGGACAAGTCCGCTAGCGGACTAGTCCGGTCGAGCAGACAAGTCAGATCAAGCCACGGTGTAACCGCTCTGGAGTCCGCCCGTCCAGCGGACAAGTCTGGAGGTCTGAACAAGTCTGAAGAGTAACGGGGTGCTTCTTCTCTGGAGTCCGCAGGCCTTGACGGATAAGTCGGGGCCCAGACTAGTTCAAAGGAGCGGACTAGTCCGGCTCTGCCTAAGTGAATAGCGCTCTGGAGTCCGCAGCTTGGCCCGGACATATCCGGTGCCGGACAAGTCTGAACACTCGGATAAGTCTAGGGTGAGCTACATGCTCCCTCTCTAGAGTTCGGCCACTGGGCGGATAAGTCTGTTCCCGAACAAGTCTGAAGCTAGTAACCAAACTAAGATGATTAAGATAACGATGGAATGAGAAAGTTAGAGCACTTAACCATTTTCAAGACAGAAAATGCTGAACCCACTTGATAGTACGGTGGTCCTATGACTTAAGAAAAATAAACACAATAAAATCTGGAGCCGAGGAGCCAATGATTCTCTTTTCCTTTTTGGGGTTCGATAAAGGTCCATAAACTTAGTTCCTGCACACATACTCACAAAATGCTATCAAATGCTTTCATAATTTGTCACAATTCATCTCAAAATCCACAAGAGATCCTAAATGCACTTTCAATCTCTCCTTTATGGGTGAATTGATGACAATCAGTGAGAAGCTACAAAGATAATCAATAGATTACATGTTAAAGAACATATAAGCTCCCCCTAAATCCATGCACATCAACATATACTAAGACGATGATAGAAGCTTATACGAATTTCAACTTGTAACCAAAAGCAATATGCAATGAGATAGATAAAGTACATAGATACCATATCATCACATAAGCAAATGTCATGGAGTACGAAATATTACAAACCAAGTTTTAAAAGCACACAAGTTCAAATAGTTCACACCAAAGATAGATAAAGGATGGATAAATAGGAGCTTCTCTATTTCTCCCCCTTTGGCATCAAGACACCAAAAAGGAAAGAAAAAGAGAGATAGTGGCAGCTACTCCTTGGCATCATCATCACTGGCTGTCTCCTCAGAGTCCTCATCTGGCTGCTGTCCAAAGTATGCAAGCTCCTCATGAGTAAGATCTGCAAACGGGACATAAGTGGTAGGAGTTTCTTCTTCAATATCTGAGCTGTTCGGTGAACGAGGAATCCCCTGCTGGCATTGCCATTCCTTAGTAGCTCTAGTGTTCTTCTTTCGAGCAACCTTTTCCTTGTGAGCACGAGCATCCATGTTCTGATAGATTTTGAAGAAACCCTTGAGAATCTTGAACAAACCGCCTCTACTATGAGAGGATGATGGAGGTGAACTGGCAGGAGCCCTCCTAGTAGCTGAACGAGTAGAAGGTGGAGCTCATGTAACAACAACCAACACTTGAGGTTGAAGTTTTTTGTGTGACTCCTCCATCTCAAACACTTTATTGGTGATCTTCTCGATCATGCACATAATATAGGGGGCATAAGCGCACGTCCTATTTGGCTTTGGTGCAATGTCAAAAATCTCCGAGAACATGAAGTCAAAAGTGTTGAACTTCTCTTGACCCGACAACCACTTGAGGAGGTTCCTTCCATAACCATGAAGATTAAATGCATCGCCTTCTCTAGGGGCCAAAGTCTTCCTAAGAATGCGATGCATTACCTTATAGAAGGGAAGAAACCCAGTAGTGTTTGGCGGAGAGAAGTGAGAGGAGGTGTCACACATGAAGTCCATCTCATTAACATCAAGTACTGGCTCATTGCAAATCCGAGCTAGACAAGAGAAACGACTGCGAAACTTGATGATGTTGGCAAACCGTTGCACTATCACTGAGTACTGTTCTGACCCTGTCATCCAAGAAATCTTACCCTCTCCTTCCTCATGATAATAGAGAGTGGCATAGAACCGACCTATCACTGCTTTGTTCCATGAGTACTGAAAACCCAAGATATTCTTGATCTCATGATAAGTGTAAGCCTCAATCACTTCATTGAACACAGAATTGTTCTTCCTGGTCATATACTCCCAATCAACCCACTGCATGTCAATCACTGGAATCTTCAGCTTCAAGTACACGGAGTAGTAGTAATCTGCATGAAAATAACTCCAAAATCTTGTATCACAGCATTGCTTGTCCTCGTCATAGCAGTTCTCTCCTCTCCTAATCACAGCTGTTGAAGCATTCCTAATATAGTTCACACCTTTCCTGCCTCTCTCATGATCCAAAGGTTTTGCTAGCACCATGTTGATGGTCTGAGGCTCCTCTTGAATGTCATTATGATCAACAACCGAAAGATGAACCTTTCTCTTCTTAGTATCAACTTTCCTGACCACACGACGAGAACTGTCTTTACCTGACGTGCTGACAACTGGCATATAGTATAGGATTAGATTGGAATGTGAGAATAATTGATCAACATTGATTGAACTTGTTCAACATGGCCTGCCTTGTAGTGGACTTGTCCGGAGCAGCGGACTAGTCCGGTCGCCCGAAATTGTTCGGAGCTCAACAGTGCACACGAAGAACAAATCTTCACAACTTTTAGATCTGACCATAACTCCTAGCCATATTGTATACAAAGCACTTATAACATCTTAGAAGTGACCTCACGAAAGGGATTTGAAAATTATGAACGAGACCAACCACATTTCAAACTCAAAACCTAGAGAAGAGATTACATTCAAACGAGGATGAAAATGGAGTGGATTTTTTAGGTTTCGAACTAGTCCGAGGGTGTAGAAGCTTTTTCACAGAATGAATTCACTTTCCACCGGTCAAAATTCTGGATCACCACAGGAGTCACAAGCTAGGGTTTGGCGCAGGAGAGAGAAAGTAGAATAGTGTTTGGGAAAGAAGACTCGGGGTTTAAATAGACCTCGTGGTCCGAACTTGTATGGGTCCGCGGGCTTGTCCGCTGTTGGACTAGTTTAGGACTGCGGACTTGTCCGGTCCACGCAGTCTTGAATCAAGGAGTAGATTTTTGATGTTGGATAAAGGTGAACCATTAGACAAATTTTCAAAAAAAAACATCATTATGCAAAGTGTGATTAGAAACAATCAATCAACCAACCATGATTACACTTCCTATAATGAAATTTTCTAAAACTTTTGAGATTTCCAAAAACAAAACATGCAAGATATTTTGCAAATCTTTTATTTTCAAAATCTATCCTATGCCACAACAGATGTGCAACACCTCAAGCCACGTTCTGAGAATCAAAGATATTTAGTTCATTCCTATGTTCACAAAAGTGTCTCTCATCTAAGGGTTTGGTGAAGATGTCAACTACTTGCTTTTGTGTGAATACATGGGAATTTTCTATTTCCCCTTTGATGGAATGCTCTCTTAGGAAGTGGTGCCGGATGTCTATGTGTTTGGTACGGAAGTGCTCACATGGATTGTAAGCAAGCTTTATGACGCTTTCATTGTCAAATAGGAGTGAAATACGGTTCAAAATATAACCATAATCATTTAGAGTTTGCCACATCCATAGAAGTTGAGCACAACAACTATCGGCTGCGACATACTCCGCTTTGGCTATGAAAAGGGTAACAAAATTTTGTTTCTTAGATGACCAAGACACTAGAGATCTTCTCAAGAACTAGCAAGTCCTCGATGTGTTTTTACGGTCCACTTTGCATCCGGTATAATTGGCATCAAAATACCCAATGATATTGAATTTTGAGCCTTTGGGGTATCATAGTCCTAAGTTTGGTGTATGAACTAGATATCTCAAAATTCTCTTCACGATCACTAAGTGACATTCTTTCGGATCGGCTTTAAATCTTGCACACATACACACACTAAGCATGATATCTGGTCTAAATGCACATAAGTAAAAGAGGGATCCAATCATGGAGCGATATACCTTTTGATACATAGATTTGTCCTTCTTGTTGAGATCAAGATGGCCATTGGTAGGCAAAGGAGTCTTCATTGACTTTGTATTTGCCATGTCAAACTTCTTAATCATGTCTAGAGTATACTTTGCTTGGCAAATGAAAGTCCATTCTCTTAATTGTGTGGCAGAACTGCCCCAAAACACTAGACGGCTCGCCTAGGATTGATATCGAGTGATATTGAGCAACAATACCCAAATAGTATTACAATAAAGTTCAAGTAGTCTTAAGAGAGATAAATTTAAAACAGAGCGGAAGTGACATGGAAGAGATACAACGGTTTCCTACTATGAAACATATCTTGCCCTAAAACATGCTTCACTCCTCGCGACCGGAGTTCGGTGAGGAGAGAACCGGTTCACAGGACCAGTTCGCAGGAGCCTCACGTTCCCACACTCCTTGGCTGCAACAGCCACACCAGCTACCTGTAGAGAGAACTACACACAACAAAAAGAGAAACAACAAACCGTAAGTACTAATTACTCAGCAAGTCTTACCCGTCAAAATTGGCTAACTACATCCGACTCCTAAGCATGAGAGGCTGACTCAGAGGATGGCCATTTGCATAAACATAGCACTAACAATGGATCCTTACTTTCAAGTTTTAGCGATAAGTTCGGTTCACGAAATTTAAATTTAATTTTCACTATCATCTACCACAATCATGGTTACCAAACAATTACCTATAAGTAAGCAAACAAATCATATTATCATTATTATTAATCCAGTTGTTACTACGATGTCACTCAGTGAACAAGTGGTACTCGTTACTGTAAGAGGCAGCGATTATAATCGATTTACACCAACTGGAAAAACCCGAAGTACACGACACGTACATGCTTCCCAAAAGTCGTACGTGACAACCTTTCACAACAATACTCGGTCCGACGCGCACCTCTCCCAAGCACATGGTCCTCCATGCGATCACCACGTCGGGTGCATCCATGGTTAGATCCAAGGCTTTTCTCTACTCCCCGCCGAAAGAGAGGTAGGGTTACGTCCAACCGCTACGGTATCGAGCTACATCAGTTTCCTGGATCCTATGTCTCTAGTATGCATTCGGTATTGTTCAAACTTGCTCAACAGGGTCACACTCGAATCGGTCCTTAACCGACACAAACGAGGCTACCACCGCGAAGGCCCAGAATTCTCAATTCCTCCTATACTCTATCCCTGTCCGGTCTCAGGTTTATTCAAGTTTGGGATAAAGTCTAGCTTAGAATCTTGCGAGTGAGGTTTATCGTTCACTCGACTTCTACTTTTAATTAGAACTCATAGCCTAGCTCTACATCGAGTTACATGTACCAATATATATATACTTAATAGGGGTAATTGGTACTATCATGTATTCTAGGGTTTTAAACAACTCCTACAACTTAATGCACAATACATTAGCTATACAATACATAGTGACAAAACAAAAATTTAAAATAGAGTTAATGCACCGGGGCTTGCCTTCGGTTTGCTGAGAGTTAGCACAAACAAGAGGAAGGTCTTCAGCGATGGACGACTCTGGAGCGATCAGTGCTAGATCTTGGTCTTCTGTGACATTCCTAAATGTCTGAAATAATGTGCGAGTGCGATTAGTTATGCACCTAATGATATCTAATATTTTACTTGTCATCGCATGTGACAAGAACGCTCACATGCGATGATATGCTTATGAATGCATATGACAAGGAGAAATATGCGATGATATGATAAGAAAAGTATGATGGTGATTTCATGAAATGGAACTTTATTAGACCAAGGTGCTGCTGGAATTTATATGAAATGGTTTTCCGAAATGAATTTCTATACTATACTAAATAGTTCATAACAAGGAAGATTATTTCTAAATTTTCTTAATATGGCTCTTGAAGGCATAAATCACAAATTTAGTTGTTCAAAATATTAACAAAGCTATCAACTAATTTCTGGTCCAATTTTATATTTTAGTGCAATATTATGAATTTCTAATGAATTAATTCGTATCTAAGAGAAATAAATTATTTATAAATAATATATAAGTGTATAAATTTGAAGTAACTCTAACATGACATATATTAATTAATAGAACATAATTATTCATTTTTCACATTTTTAATATGCAGGAAAAATGATGATATGCATGTATGTGCAAGGTATTTTATTTAATTATTAGATTTAATTCTAATGTAGAAAATGCAACTTTGAAAGTTCGAATATATTCTACAGGATGAGAGGATTCCAACGGTATATTATTTGTAATTTTTGGAGTTCATATGAAGTTTCTATGTTTTTCACAAGTTTCTACAAATTTCTGCACAAGGAATAAATAATTTTCTAGGATTATTCAAACACGGGCGCCACGTGTCGACACTCGGCAGCAGCCGCACAGACGCACGCTGGATTAGCGGCCGCACGGGATCGGGCATATAGCCACAAAAGATCCAGCCGGCCTCGCGGCTCGGCCATGGCGCGGCCATCGGCCGGCTCGAGCGGCGCTCGTCGAAGCGACAGCTCACCAAAACGTTGCCTTCGCCCTCGAGAACCAGAAGGAGTGCTCGGCTTGGAGAGGCGCTCATCGGAGAGGGCTCGCGGCGCGCAGCGGCGCTGGAAGAACTTCTGTCGCATCGCGCCGGCGCTACAGGGGACGAGAACTTCAGACCTTGGCTCATAGAGCTTGGCCAGAGCACAGAGAAGATCAGCGTTGAGGTTCTCGTCGACGAAGAGGGCCGGAGATGGGGGCTCCACGGGGAGCTCCAAAGGGGCACGGCGGCCAGCGAGAGCGAGCTCGAGTTCCTGGACAACGTTTCATGAATTGGGCCGTTTTGTGAGCTCCAAAGGAACCTTAGGCTACCAGGAGGCTAGTGTTTTGCTTAAACGAAGGAGGAGCTCACCGATGCTCGAGGATTTGAAAGAGTCGTGGTCGACGGCGCCAGAGATGAAATTTTGGGAAAAGTTCCGAATTCGATTGCGCTCTCAGGGAAGGAGGAGGAACGATGGCTGGGGAGCTAGAGGATGTCTAGGCGCAGCTCTTGATCGCGGATTTGGGCTCCGGAGGTGGCCAGAGAAGCTGCACGGCGGTGAGGGTGGGCGCTCGGTCACGGAAGCTCGAGTGTGGCGGGAGAGAGAGAGAGAGCACCGGCTGGGGAGGCTTGGACACGAGGTCATCGTCGAGTCCAACGCGGGCTTCGGAATCCGGACACGTCCTAGGCTCGTGGCGCGCATGCAAGGAGCGAGGCGTGAGGTGAGGGCGTGTGGACGCGCGCGGTTGGAAGGGAAGGAGAAAGAGAGATAGCGGGCTGACAGGTGGGTCCCGCGGTATTTTTCTTTTTCCGAATTTTCTCGGATTTTCAGTGCACCTTTCTATTTTGACCTGAAATTCACTCTTTTCGAGCTCCAAAAATTCTGAAATTTGGTAGGCTGGTAGATTTTTTGAAAAGGAACAACTTTTATTTTGGGCATAAGTTCAAAATCGAAATAAATAAAATAATATTAAATTTTGAAGACAGGTTAGTTTTTTAAAGGAAAATAAATTATTTCGGCTTTTAAACCTCAAATTAAAATTTTCCAAAAACTTCTAAAATTCAAGTGGTTACAAGATCTGTCAAGAGAGATTTTTATTTCACAATATTTCATTGAAAATTTTGAACTCACATTTTAAATTCCAAACTTAAATTTGAGACGAATTTGAAACTAGGTTTAAATTCCTTCGAGCTCAGATTTTCGGAAATTTAGTGTTACAGCCCTCCCCCCCTTAAAGAAATCTCGTCCCGATATTTAGAAAGAAAGAGGGAGTAGCGGAAGTGGTCACTTACAGGGATGGAAGAAACTCCGAAAAATTTGATTGGAGATATTCTTCTGTTTCCCATGTAGCTTCATCCTTGGAATGATTACTCTATTGAACTTTGTAGAATTTAGTGGTCTTGTTGCGAGTGACTCGATCTTTGTGATCAACAATGCTAATCGGATATTCAGGATAAGTGAGATCTTGCAATTGATCGATCTCTGGAATCACAACATCTTGAGGTAGCTTCAAGCATTTCTTGAGTTGTGAGACATGAAAGGTATTATGAACTCTCGATAATTGTGATGGCAAATCCAGTCGATAGGCGACAGTGTCACATTTCTCCAGGACTTGGAATGGACAAATATATCTGGGAGCTAATTTTCCTCTAATCTCGAAGCGTTGCACACCTTTGGTAGGTGATACCTTTAGGTAGACATGATCACCTATTTAGAATTTCAAGGGGCGACGCCTTTTATCGATATAACTTTTCTGACGAGATTTAGCGGCCTTTAAGTTTGCTTGAATAGTACAAACTTTCTCTTTAGCTTGAGCTACTAAATCCGGTCCGAAATTCACTCGTTCCCCAGTTTTAGACCAATTCAAAGGAGTTCGACATGAGCAACCAATATAGAGCTTCAAAAGGTGACATTTTTATGCTCTCTTGATAGCTATTATTATAGGAGAACTCTACAAACGGCAAGTATTCATCCCAATTCTTGCCACTTGTGAGAACACATGACCAAAGCATATCTTCCAAGATTTGATTGACACGCTCGGTTTGTCTATCGGTTTGAGGATGATAAGCAGAGCTTCGAATTAGCTTGGTACCCAAGCTAGTATGCAGTTGTTCCCAGAAGCAAGAGACAAACGAGCTTCCTCTATCCGACACAATAGTCTTGGTTACTCTATGCAGACAAAGAATACGAGAGATGTACAACTCAGCATACTTCTTGGCATTGTAATAATTATGCACCAGAATAAAATGAGCGAATTTGGTTAACCGATCCACAATGACTCATATGGAGTTATGTTTCCTTGTGGTAAATGGTAGTCCCATAATGAAGTCCATACTTATGTCTTTCCATTTCCAACTAGGAATACTCAGAGCTTGGAGAGGATCTGCTGAGCGTAGATGATCCGCTTTGACATTTCGGCAAGTGTCGCACTCGGACACATATTTAGCAATTTCTCTCTTCATTTTTGTCCACCAGAACTTCTTTTGGAGATCATGGTACATCTTATTACTCTCGAGATGAATGGAATATTTGGACATGTGAGCCTCATCCATGATCTTTTTACGTAGCTCATGATTTTTAGGTACCACAATATGATTTTTGAACCATAAGGTACCCTCATCATCTGCCTTAAATGGCGTTGATTCTTCATTCTTGAGCCTCTCTTTGATATGCAGTATACCAGCATCTTTTCATTGAGCTTCAATTATCTCTTCCCTAAGAGTCGGAACAAGAGCAAGATTGTATAGAGTCCCATGAGGTAGAACTCTGACATTTGGCTCCGCTTCAAGGGAAGATAACATCGCTGAAACTCGACAGTTGTGACAGTAAGATTTGCGACTCAAGGCATTGGCAACCACATTGGCTTTGCCAGGATGATAGTGGATCTCCAACTTGTAATCTTTGATAAGTTCTAGCTATCTTCTTTGCCTCATATTCAGATCTTGCTGAGTGAAGATATATTTCAAACTCTTGTAATCAGTGTAAAGATGCACAAGATTCCCAAGGAGGTAGTGTCTCCATATCTTCACGGCTAGAATCACAGATGCTAATTCTAGATCATGAGTAGGATAATTTTGTTTATGCCGTCGAAGTTGTCTGGAAGCGTAAGCAATCACATGGCCCTTTTGCATCAAGACACATCCAAGACCCGTACCAGAAGCATCACAGTACACATTGAAGGGTTTGGTGATGTCGGGTTGGGCTAAAGCAGGTGCGGTGGTCAAGTGCTTCTTACGAGTTTGGAAAGCTTCTTCACAAGCACTATCCCAGACAAATTTGATGCCCTTCTTTAGCCGCTCGGTCATTGACTTGGCAATCTTAGAAAAATTAGGAATGAACCTCCGATAATTTTCGACAAGTCTAAGAAAGCTACGGACTTCAGTGACCGATGTAGGAGGTTTCCAATTCAGCACGTCTTGCACCTTTCTTGGATCCACGGCAATGCCTTCCGCGGATACAACGTGACCAAGGAAAGGCGCTTCTTTCAGCCAAAACTCGCACTTGCTGAATTTGGCATACAATTTATGATCTCTCAGCCGTTGAAGTACAATGCGAAGATGTTCAGCATGCTCTTCTTCAGACTTGAAGTATATGAGAATATCATTGATGAATACCACCACAAATCTGTCCAGCTCAGGCATGAATACCGAATTCATCAAATACATGAAATAAGCTAGAGCATTTGTTAGTCCAAAAGACATAACAAAGTATTCATATAGACCGTACCTCATAGTGAAAGCAGTTTTTGGTATGTCTTCGGTACGAATTTTAATTTGGTAATAGCCAGAAAGAAGATCAATCTTCGAGAAAACCTTGGCACCAACCAATTGATCAAATAAGATATCAATGCGAGACAGTGGATATTTGTTCTTGATGGTGATCGCATTTAACGGTCGATAATCCACACATAGCCTCAGAGACTCGTCCTTCTTCTTCAAAAAAGAGCAGGACATCCCCTTGGAGATGAGCTAGGACGAATGAAACCCTTGTCCATAAGCTCTTTTAATTGCACCTTCAACTCAGCCAACTCATTCGGAGCCATTTTATAAGGCCTTCTTGAGATAGGAGCAGTTCCAGGTTGGAGGTCAATCCGAAATTCCACATCTCGTTCAGGGGGCTTACCCGGTAAATCTTCGGGAAGACATCCGGATACTCACACACTACCGGAATTTCCTCAAATCCTTGACCAGTCATGTGACAAAGCAATCATGTAGCAGCTTGGGAATAGGGTAATTTCAATGATGTTGGGCCATGGAGCGGAGAATCAAGATGAATTTCATGAGGAGCGACGTGCAGCATGGTTTTATGATACTTCATCCATTTCATGCCTAAAATCATATCTATACTCGGTCCCTTCAACACTATAAAGTTTGAAGGATAGATTCTTCCTTCAAGATTCAAAGGGGCATGTTGGATTTCTTGAGTGGTGAATATCCTTCCACCCGGAGATGTAATAACATAAGATACTCTCATAATGGTTGTGGCTAAATGGCATCTTTCCACACAGGGGTTTCCACACAGGGGGTACTTATGAAATTATGTGTAGCATCGGAATCAAAAAGTACTAACACAGAATGGTCATGTCTGGAAAACATACCCTCGAGTACTTCTTCACCTTCTGGAATCTCATCAACAGATGTATAGTTGACTCGGCCCACTCTAGGTGCATTGCTCTTTTGCTGAGGAGCCCTGTTGGCAGCTTGAGGACGGACATTACAGTTGCGGTTGGGTTGCTGCTTAGACTGGCGACAATCTTTAGCGAAGTGGCCAGTCTTGCCACAGTTGTAGCACTGATGAGAGTTTGGCCTTGCCACTTATGAAGCTTGTTGCAGTGGAGGTCTAAACCCATGAGTATGCTACTGAGGTGGAGCATTAAGAGCCCTTGACTGCTGAAAGGAAGGAGGACGAAAGCTTCCCCTTTGCGGCACTACAGCTCGGCACCTCGGACCCATAGGAGAAGTAACAGCAAGACAATACATTGGATGAGCTTGGCCAGAAGAACCAACCATTGCCCTCTTCTTCTTTTTGTCCTCCTGGTGAGTGCGTATGGCATCCTCTTGAGTGATAGCCGCACTCACCAAATCACTAAAAGTACCTTGGTTGTAGAGTGTCAGGCGATCACGAAGCTTTGTACTCAGACCTCTCTTGAAACATTCTTTCTTCTTCTGGTCAGTATCTGCATAATGAGAGGCGTACCGAGCGAGGCAATTGAATTTGCGAGAGTATTCATGCACGGTATCCTAACCCTGTTGGAGATTGAAGAACTCTTGCAGCTTGCGATTCATGAGACCCTCAGTAATATGATGTGCCCGGAATGCAGCATGAAACTTGGCCCACTCGATTTGATGATCGACGGGCAGTGTAGTTTCATAGCTGGCCCACCAGGCTCCAGCAGGACCATGAAATTGTTGAGCAGCAAATAGAGTCTTATGATGCTCAGTACATCGGATAAGTCCAAACTTGGATTGGATGCTGCGAAGCCAATCATCTGCATCCAGAGGATCAGCGGCATCAGCAAATACCGGTGGATGAGTTGTCAAGAACTCTAAGAAGGTTGCTTGCTGAGGCTGTTGATGGGGTTGATGGTTGCTTCCACCCATGCCTTGGTTCTGGACCAGCATTCTCATCAGCTCATTTTGAGTAGCCATCAATTGCTCGACGGTCACTTGAGATGGCGCTGATGGAGGCACTTGCGGAGGTGCTCCTTGCTGAGATGCCCCTTGCTGAGAGGATTGTCTCTCATAGATCTCAGCCATGCTACGAGTACCCACTATTCTGCAATACAAGTGTACACACTGTTAGTAAGAAACTCGACAGAAGTCATAAACGGAGAGAACATTAAAACAACGGTACAAACATTCTCTCAGACCACCAACGATGCTCCTTACTTAACACTTGAATTACGGTTAGCATACAAGTGATAAATTAGCTTGACACGGTAGCTTGTATGCAAAAAGGTGACCAAAAACAGCACAACGCCAAATCTGTCCCGTACTGGCGGCAGTCACAGAAATCATTTCTGGTGCTGATAGATGCCAAATTAAAATTGGAGTTGAATAACAAAGTCATAGAGGACTTTCATGGCTTTTCAACGCATATTTACTCGTCCTCATACGAATAACGGATCAAAAAGATATGAATTTTTGAAGCTGACAGTAGAAACTAAAAACAGGAGGAACTATGAGTAGAACCTCTTCGGTACGGAAGCTTGGAGAATTTTGGGTCAAGGAAACACAGGGAAAGATAATTCAGATACAAACATGAAGATCCGGATTTTCATTTTTAGAGGCTAATTTTAGGTGGGTTGTGATTTTAACTTTTATGCAATGCAGACAATATGCCAGCCCTACGTCCTTACTAAAATAAAAGAAATGGTATAATATAGTGACCATACGCGACCGCAGTGGCAAACTCGGTCTCCTAAACTCAGTTAGTCGCTTTCTACATACACTACTAAGAAGTTAGCGTACCTGCAGAAAACGGATCAAACAACTACAGGCAGGCAAAAACAAAAAGAAAACTTACGTCACGTATCATTGCCATATGAAACTCGGTGCAAAGAACCACGTCTTGAGGGACATGACTGTGATTCACATCATACGGCAAGAGGTCCACGTTTACCATTAGGTGGCGAATGGCCGCACTCTCCATTAGGCGGCAAATGTTTCATATGCTCCGAAGAACATATTCACTTCCTGTACTGATCGCTGTACGGGACACTCTATACCTCTGAATCTCATATGGATGAACCCTCGACTTTTCATCACATTCGAGTGTGTACCTTACCTTCTTACCTGAGCGTAATTGTCGTTGCAAGAAAATTAAACAACAGAACGCTAAAAGCAGGGTTAGCATGCCACCTGATGACTCAACTAACATAGTGCTTAGCTGAGCTGACTAACTCACACTATACCGTCGTAAAATTTTTGAAAATAACTCATTTTTAGTTGTACTAACCCCGATCTAACACTGATACTAATCTGTGGCAGAACCACCCAAAACACTGGATGGCTCGCCTAGGATCGATATCGGGTGATATTGAGCAACAATACTCAAATAGTACAACACGAGTGATAATATAAAATAGGAAATCGATTAAGTCTTACAATAAAGTTCAAGTAGTCTTAAGAGAGATAAGTTTAAAACAGAGTTTAAAACATAGCGGAAGTGACATAGAAGAGATACGACGGTTTCCTACTACGAAACATATCTTGCCCTAAGATATGCTTCACTCCTCGCGATCAGAGTTCGGTGAGGAGGGAACTGGTTCACGAGACCAGTTCGTAGGAGCCTCACCTTCCCACACCCTTTGGCTGCAACAGCCACACCAGCTACCTGTAGGGAAAACTACACACAACAGAAAGAGAAACAACAAACCGTAAGTACTAATTACTCAACAAGTCTTACTCGTCAAAATTGGCTAACTACAGCCGACTCCTAAGCATGAGAGGCTGACTCAGAGGATGGCCATTTGCATAAATATAGCACTAAAAATGGATCTTTACTTTCAAGTTTTAGCGATAAGTTTAGTTCACGGAATGTAAATTTAATTTTCACTATCATCTACCACAATTCAAGTTACCAAACAATTACCTATAACTAAAGAAACAAATCATATTATCATTATTATTAGTCCAGTTGTTACTACGATGTCACTCAGTGAACAAGTGGTACTCATTACTGTGAGGGGCAGCGATTATAATCAATTTACACCGGCTAGGAAAACTTGAAGTACACGACACGTACGCGCTTCCCAGAAGCCGCACGTGGCAACCTTTCACAACAATACCATAGGGTCGGTCCGACGCGCACCTCTCCCAAGCACATGGTCCTCTATGCGATCACCGCACCTGATGCATCTATGGTTAGATCCAAGGCTTTTCTCTATTTCTCGCCGAAAGAGAGGTAGGGTTACGTCCAACCGCAACAGTATCAAGCTACATCAGTTTTTTGGGTCTCAGGTCCCAGTATGCATTCGGTACTGTTCAAACTTGCTCAATAGGGTCACACTCGAATCGGTTCTTAACCGACACAGACGGAGCTACCACCGTGAAGGCCCAGCCTTCTCAATCCCTCCTATACTCTATCCCCACCCAGTCTCAGGTTTATTCAAGTGTGGGATAAAGTCTAACTTATAATCTCGCGAGTGAGGTTTTTCATTCACTCGACTTCTACCATTGATTAGAACTCACAACCTAGCTCTACATCGAGTTATCTGTACCAATATATATACTTAATAGGGGTAATTGGTACTATCATGCATTCTAGGGTTCTAAACAACTTTACAACTTAATGCACAATACATTAGCTATATAATACATAGTGACAAAATAAAAATTTAAAATAGAGTTAATGCACCGGGGCTTACCTTTGGTTTGTTGAGAGTTAGCACAAATAAAACGAAGGTCTTCAGCGACGGACGACTCCGGATCGATCAGTGCCAGATCTTGATATTCTGCGATGTTTTCTAAATGTGTGAAATGATGTGCGAGTGCGATTAGTTATGTACCTAATGATATCTAATATTTTACTTGTCATCGCATGTGACAAGAATGCTCACATGCGATGATATGCTTATAAATGCATATGACAAAGAGAAATATGCGATGACATGACAAGAAAAGTATGATGGTGATTTCATGAAAAGGAACATTATTAGACCAAGGTGCTGCTGGAATTTATATGAAATGGTTTTCCGAAATGAATTTCTATACTATACTATCATAATAGGGAAGATTATTTCTAAATTTTCTTAATATGGTTCTTGAAGGTATAAATCACAAATTTAGTTCATCAAAATATAAAAAAAGCTATCAACTAATTTGTGGTCCAATTTTATATTTTAGTGCAATATTATGAATTTCTAATGAATTAATTCGTATCTAAGAGAAATAAATTATTTATAAATAATATATAAGTATATAAATTCTAAGTAACACTACGATGACATATATTAATTAATAGAACATAATTATGCATTTTTCACATTTTTAATATGCAGAGAAATGATGATATGCATGTATGTGCAAGGTACTTTATTTAATTATTAGATTTAATTCTAATATAGAAAATGCAACTTTGAAAGTTCTAAAATATTCTACATGATAAGAGGATTCTAACGGTATATTATTTGTAATTTTTGGAGCTCATATGAAGTTCCTATGATTTTCACAAGTTTTTACAAATTTCAGCACAAAGAATAAATAATTTTTCGAAATTATTCAAACACGAGCGCCACATGTCGACAACCCGGTAGCAGCCACACAGACGCGCGCTGGATTAGCGGCCACATGGGATCAGGGCATATAGCG